>CAUYPK010068201.1:0-19211 GCA_963574355.1 Loris lydekkerianus | reverse complement strand
TTAATACATTCCTTTTGGAAAGATATATGGAGAACACTTAGAGATCTTAAAATAGATCTGCCATACAAATACATTTCTGACACTAAATGCTTGTAGTTAGAATCCACAGAATGGAAAAGCGCAGTCCTCTGCAGATTGTCCTTGCTTTAGACACAAGCTGGGTGTCTTGAGGGCCACACACACTTAAGACAAGCTGGCTTTAATTCAGAGAGTCCCACAACCTCTGTGGGTGCACTAATTTGCAAGAATGACTCACTGAAAGTACAGTTTTATTATAAAGGATACAGGACAAATAAAACATAAACCAATGGCACCTCTTCTGCAGGGCTAGGGCTAGGGACACAATGAACAAAACACAATTTTGACAACCTTCAGAATGGGAGGAGATACTTGTATGTCGGGAATCTGAAAAAGGCCTAATAACCAGAATCTATAGAGAACTCAAGCAAATAAATAAGAAAAGAGCAAACAATCCAGTTAATGACTGGGCAAAATACATGAACAGAAACTGCTCCAACAGTGGCCAATAAACACATGAAAAAATGTTCATTGTCCCTAGTCATCAGAGAAATGCAAATCAAAAACCACCTTAAGATATCATATAACCCCAGTAAGAATGACTCATATCACAAAATCCCAAAGCTACAGATGCTGGAGTGGGTGTGGCGAGAAGGGAACACTTTTACTTGTTGGTGGGATTACAAACTAGTAGTCTTTCTGGAAAGAAATGTAGAGAATTCTTAAAACCTAAAAATACACCTTCTATTTGATCCCACAATCTCATCACTAGGTATCTACCAGGGTGGGGGTGGGGGGAATCACTTTATCACAAGGATACTTGTACACAAATTTTATAGCAGTTCAATTCACAATCATAAAGATGTGGAGACAACCCAAGTGCTTACCAACCCATGGATGGATTAACAAACTGTGGTATATGTACACCATGGAGCACTGTTCAGCCATAAAGATGACAGAGAGATTACATCTTTTGTATTAGCCTAGATGGAGTTGAAGAACATTCTCCTTAGAGAAGTGTCTCAGGAATGAAATAACATGCACCCCATGTACTCAACACTAATTTGAAACCAGTAAATGAGCAACTACAGGCCCACATGAGAGGAAAGCAATTAAATACAAGAAGAAGAGAGGAAGGAGAGGGCCCACCAAGCTCCCACCCAATAGGAAGGGAACATGGCATACCACCTGGGTTATGGACTTAAACACAGCTGGGATTTTTCCTAACAAATGCAAACAATCTGACCTACTTATACATACCCTTATATTAATCTGGAAAAAAAATAATAATACAGTACAGAAACAGCCAGATGGAAAAGACACGTAAAGGAAGGTTCTGGAAGGTCCCTAGACTGGGAGTTTCCATGACTCAAGGGGCACCCCCTGGGATATCAATGTATTCATCAACCAGAAAGTTGCACCAAACTTCTGTATTTAGAGTTTTTATCAGGGTTTTAACATGTGGATATAATTTGATAAAACAAATATTGGCTGTGGGCTTGAAGTCAGTCATCAGCTCCCATTGCCCTGTCCCTGGAAGTCAGGTTGAGTAAGGCAGCTGAAGTTCCAACCCCATGATCACCAGCTTGGCCTTTCTGGTGAGCAGCCCCATCCTGACATAATCCAGCTCCCTCAATTCTAACTGGTGAGTCACCTCATTAGTAAAACAAAGATATCTCTATCACTCAAAAATGCCCTAGGGCCCCTTGGTGGCTCATGCCTGGCCTGTAACCCCAACACTCTGGGAGGCTGAGGCAGGTGAATTGCTTGAGCTCAGAACTTAGGAGACCAGCCTAAGGAAGAGGGACCTTGTCTGTACTAAAAATAGAAAAATTAGCTGGGCATTGTGGTGGACACCTGTAGTCCCAGCCTCTTGGGAGGCTGAGGCAGGAAGATCACTTGAACCCAGAAGTTTGAGGCTGTTGTGAACAAAGCTGACACCTCAGAACTGTGGCCTGGGTGACAGAGTGAGATTCTGTCTTACACACACCAAAAAAAAAAACAAAAAAAACAAAAAAAAACTGAAGATTCTATACCAAATACCTAAAACCACAAAACAACCCAAACAGTCATCAGTCAGAGAATACATAAACAATTGTGATATGTCCTCACATTAGAATATGTCTCAACTGTAAAGAAAGGAACAGTGCAACAACAGGATAAAGCTCAGAAACATTATGCTAAGTAAAGAAAGGCAGACAAGAGATTATATATTCTATGATGTTATGAATTCTAGAAAACACTGAACTATAGAACTATAGTGATAGGGGCTGTGGGGTGTGAAGGTAGGGAATTCACTGAAGGGAAAGAAGAGGAATTTTATGGAGAAGCAGAAATATTCTTTATCCTGATTTAATGGTTGCTACATAGCTGTGCTACCTTTGTCAAGACTCATCAAATGGTGCATTTTAAATGAGTCAATTTACTGGGTATAAATTATACTCATGGAAACTGATAAAATTTTTTAAAGTTAATTGAATTAGATGATAATATCTGGCCTCCTAGACTAGAAAATGACCATTTTGATCTACTTTTCTGAAAAGAAGTAAAAGCCTAAATTTTCTGACCCAACATCAGTAAGGTGTGCACCCACATGGTCCTTAGATATGAACTAATGAGGAGGGTCACAGCGGTGATGAGGGGCAGGGCTTTCTTCAGCATGACCCACATCACACGGTTAGGAAGTGTGTGAGCACGGCAAAGCAATAAAATAAAGCCAAACTTCATTTGAATGCATTAAAAACCTATGTATAATGATTAGATTTACCAAAAATTGAAATGTGTAAACAAAACATATATGGTATATCTCTAATAGTGATAATTTTTATATTAGTTTCTACATCACTTCCTGATACAACATTTTACGGGGCAGCTGAAGAGGTGACTTTATAATCATTCACCATTATTATTCAGTCTACCAATTAAACAGGCATCTCAAAAGCACATAACAAAACCTCTGATCTGCTGATATTTAAATGTTATCCTGGTGACAATGATGACAGACACTAATTGTCTGTGGTAAGAAGAATCCTGGAACACCCTTTGTTCAATTTCAAGCACCTCATTACTAGACATTTGTGGACTTCTCTAAAAAGCAGTCAGAAATTCTGGGGGCCAAAGTGACTCATTCATAGGAAAAGGTCGAAAGAACATCAAGGGTGGCCCACCACTAGGCCTCATTAATGTGACTGGAAGATTCAAAGTCAGAGCTGTGCAGAGGCTGGGGACGCCTGCAGTGTGACACAGCCTAGGCCTGAATGAATTGCATTAAGTGATGTTTAGGGGTCATGGATATTTTAATTTGGTTAACTTTTAAAAGGCAGGATGGACCATAGTGGATAATTTGGGGACAGAGTAATAGGATAATGTGTCTTTGGGGATTTATTCCTCAATTTGGACACACAAAAAAACTCTGCATTTTAATCACTTGAGTAGGCAAGATTTGGTGTTTAGAAAACTGGTTAACAGGTCAATGCCAAGCACACGTAAAACCATGACACAGAATGCTGCACATAATGTGTGCTGTGTTTAACATGACATAATACTGACATGTGTTAGCACAGAATGCTGCATGTAATGTGTGCCGTGTGTAACATGACGTAATGCTGACATATGTTAGCACAGAATGCTGCACAGAATGCACTTTACACTTACAATAATAAGAATATTTTCCAAATAATTAACAGTGTGTTGCCTCCATGGATGTCTTTTCTGGATCAAAAATAATCAAATGACTGCTTGGTGAAGTCGAACTAAAACAAAGGTGAGATCATGTTTCATTAAAGCAGTGGTTCTCAACCTTCCTAATGCCACCACTCAGTTCCAGTGGGTCACAATCCACAGGCTGAATCCACAGGCTGAGAACCACTGCATTAAAGTAAGGGCCATCTGACCTGAACTGAGAAGAGATTCGGCTATAATCAGTTCCAGTCGTTAGGCCTCAATTCCTGTGTGCTCAGTTAAGGTCACTTTCTCACGTGGCCCTGGGTGCTAAGATGCAGGGTTTACTTGCAGGTCCTATCGTTGCCTGCTCAAATACCACAGTGAGCATTAGTGTCCGGCAGTAAAGCTCTCCTGAGTAAATCATAATCTCCAGTGGTTTAGTGACATAGTATGGACTGTTTTCTATTATGTGGCTATATGCAAACAATTATAAGAATGGGTATACTTAAGTTTCCATGAGACATTAGCCCTGTTTTATTTATGTACTGTGCAATTTATTCTTTCCACCCTACCACATTTCAAACACTATACTAAGCATGGGGATTTTATGGTAAACATACAGATGTGTCCTTTGCTGTCACAGAGCACATGTCCCTAACAGTGGAGTGAAACAGCCTGTGTTTACTAAACAGAGTCTCCATAAGTTTCTTGAAATTTGTGAATTTTCCTGAATACCTGATGTAGCTCACGTGGTTAGTTAAATAAGCAAGTCTCATAAAATCGGTAAGAACTCCCAAGGAAACGGGAATTGTATAACATGATTCACTATTTTTGTTAATTAATTATCCACTTGATTATTTTCTTACTATATGGGAGGATAATTGCCCACCAATTGTGTATTGCCAGTAGCAGAAAGTTCTTCAAAATGGATATCAGTTGTTTGTTACCATGCCTTTGAGCCTAAATATTTTGGTAGAAATACTTCTACAAACTTATAATAAAAGTTAATAGGGAAATAAAAAAATATAATTAATTTTTGCTATCTCTTAAATATACCTTAAACAAACGAACAAAAAAACACATCTCAAATGTAGTCAAAATGATTTTTTTTTTTTTTAAGAAAAGAGAAAGAATGGGCAGCCAAAGTAAAGCAAACTGTGAAGGGCTGGAGAAAATAGAAGAGGCAGACACGACTGTTGGCAGCTCAGAGGGGACCGACTCCACCTCGTTTCCATCAGCAGTTACTGAACTCCCTGACGCTCCAGGCCCTGTGCTAGGTCAGGAGAAAATACCAAAATAAGTTTGAAATAGTTGTGCTCTCCAGGGTTGCACAAGTTTATAGGAATTTATTTTCTTATCATTCTAACTTCTCTAACTTAATCTGCATAAAGAGTATCTGATTCTACATAAGTATCTGGCCCTCCCCACATATTACTGGATTGCTTGTAGTTCATGAGAGGTTTAAGAGGACAAATTAAAGCACTCACAAGAGCTCTCCTCTGGTCAGAGGCTCTTCAACAGTGCTGGAGCTTTCTGGTTGCGCTTGCATGGCAATATCTCTCTGGATTGTTTGTGAGTTTATCTCATCAGAAAGAAGAATCTCACTGTGCCACCCACCAAGCTCAAAAATGCTAATCACTGCTAATTGCCCACAACTGAGATTGGCAGACTATTCATGAGAATAGTCTGGGCACTCAACTTGCCAGCACTGGGTTTCCTGGATGCCCATTTCCACTAATGCATCATTTGTCCTGGAAATTGGAAGTCCCAGGATCAATCACACAAACCCAACTCAGTGAGAAGAATGTTTACTTCCCTTCTTCTCCTGCAGAGGTGGCAATGTGAACAGGCACTTACACTGGGCCAGGAGGTGGGCAGCCTTTGCAGAGCCCAATTCCTTAGCTCCACCAGCAGAGCCCAAGAAGAGGACGCTCACAGAGAGGCAGAGCATCCTAAAAAGACAGAAGCAGAGTCTTCCACCATCACCTGTCTTCAGACTCCTGTTCAACATTGAACTCCTATTCCCTTAGTTCAGCACTAAGGGAAAGGGGCAGGGTGTCTTTGGAGATGGCTGAAGAGTCAGCGCATCTCCATATCTGTTTCAAAAGCTGCTTCATCCTAAGAAGCCACTACCACCGTAAATGTGGAGACGAAACTCTCTGTGATGATAGCGAACCATGGAGCAGGCCTGGTTCTGATGCCGAGGGAGGAGGAAACACCACTCTCCATCACCAGGTGCTGGGCCTGTGGGTCTCCTCCAGAGGTTAGAGCAGGCACACTTGAACCTGTCCTCTCCAGAGGTCAGAGCAGACATCCTTGAACCTGCGCTAGACATGGCTCATGTTCCCTTATAGTCATAGCATACATCTGACACTGACACCCCTTCAAAAGGAGAATTTCCTGGAGTTCATTAGATCTCTTGCATGTAGCAAACAGCACCGCCTGCAATCCCAAACCACCCTACCTTCACTTTCCAAATTACCATTTATCATTAAAGACTCTTGTTTCAAGGTGCAAAAGAAGACAATCATTCTGACACTTCGTTAAAACCCTGAGGAAGTCTCTTTTTATAACTATTGCATTAAGTGTCAAGACTATTCCCACAGGGGATAGAGATGAGGCTCAAGCACAAATACAGTGAAGACAGGTGGGTACTGGAGACAACAAGCAGAATGAGGGTGGCTGGTGAATGAACAATGACCAAGAGTGGATACCACTAGGGAGATTCTTGCCCAACCTACTTCAAGTATTCTTGCCAAAGCCGGGCCAAGGTGATCAATGATGAGGGAGTGTTAGAAAGCTGAGTTATAGGATTTTTGCTAAAACTAGACTCAGCAGATCAAAGACAGGGCCCAAGGATGAGGACTAATTAAAAAGAGGGCTCAGAAGAACCTATAAAAGCTTTGATCAAGGACAAAATTTTTGTCAAGAGACAGTGTTCCTCAAAATAGGTTGTCCTTCACTAAGTTCAAACCCAGATGCCTTAGAAGTAACCACATTATTGGAATTTCCTAAATCAGCAAGCCAGATAGGAGGAAAAGATCCTTCACTCAAATTGGCTTCAGTCTGGGTTTATAAAAACAGGCCACCTGTGTCTGCAGCTCATCTGCATCTTATACAGAGCCCCATCCTCTCTCTGTTCACCCTGTGTGATCTCTGCAGACACTTCTGTCTCCTGCAGCTCTCGCCAGACTCTGCTCCATTATCGCTTTCCTGATTTTCAGTCTCTATGCCCCACCCAAACATTACCGGAGGAAGAGGATCCAGTGCTTGCCACTGTGAGCCGACACACAGAGTCCCACCAGTCCTCACCAACAGAAGGCAGCTATTCTAGAGAACAGTGAGAGCAGCCTCTCCAAGACCGCTCTGTTCTTCCATTTCCTAAACTGCAATTTTATACATAAAAGTTAAAAGCAATCCTATCCTAATCCTAATCTTAAACAACAGTAATTAACACATCTTTTTTTTTTAATTTGTATTAAATCATAACTGTATACATTTATAGGGTACAATGTGATGATTTGATATACAATGTGGAATGCTTAAATCAAACTGATTAACGTAACCATCAGCTCACTTGCCCATTTTTTGTGGTAAGACATTTATAATATACTCTTAGTTGTTTTGAAATGTACCCTTGCATTGTGCACATTAGGTCAGATCCGACCAAATACCCTCTCTCCACTCACCCTTCCCCTCCCCTCCTCTCTCCCTCCTTTTCCCTCCTTCTTTCTGGACTATGTTTTTTATCATTCATATGAATGTGTTCATATATTGGTTTTATAATAGTACTGAGTACATTGGATACTTTTTTCCATTCTTGAGATACTTTACTAAGAAGGATATATTCAGTAATTGCCATAACCCATGATCTATAATAAACAATAATTGACATAAACTATGGCCCATGCAACAAAATTCTAACTCAAACGTTAATCTCTTAAATCAATTGCCCTAAACTACTCAAGACACACACTTTTAGGTTAAAGCTGAGTTTACAAAACGGCTAGAATAGAAGACATGAGGTGACGGTCACATAGGCCCTAAACCGGCCAGACCAGCTGTGTGGTCTCCACCTGGCCTGCCCACTCCGTCATGTGCCCTTTCCATGCTTCATGTGCTCTCACTAACACCTCCATCTTCATCCCCCAATCATTTAGATTTGATTTTAAAAGTTCCTAGATTCAGTCCAGTTATTGCAACTTAGGCCTTTAATATTACTCTTTTTCTGAATTTTGTTCCATCTTCTTACTCTATCTAATGTGAAAGTTTTCTAAACCCTGATCTACATATCTTTTCTCCAAAGGGAAGTCCAGCCAGACCATCTCTAGGATGCAAGTCTTTTATTTTCTTGATTCAAGACAGTTGTGAGCTTTGAAACCATGGTGACCTTTGCACAGTCACGGAGGTTATAAAGAGAGAAATGACTTCTTTACAAAATGAGGCTTGAGAATCTGCAAAATTCTGTGGACAGTAGGCTCTGTAAGTTTTTGCTTTCTTTTTTCAGATTTATAAAACATTAGTTTGTGGTATGTTGTTTTCAATAATCAATAAATGTCCACAACTAGCAGCTGTGCCTTCTAGAGTAGGAATTATAGGGACACAAATAAGGGGATAGTGACTGTTACCAAGCAGACAAGGGACAGTGGCTGATACTTATCATTGTTTTAACCAAGCCGGTTCCTTCACAGAGTTTGGGGGCCCTCACTCTAGTTCTCACTTGCAGACCCTTCATCAGTTTGTAAGGGGGATTTCACAGCCTTAAAATAAGTGTAATGACTTTGCTCTAGTTTTTTGGTTCCTGAAAGAAATTGCTTAAACACCAGTTATCCTGAAACAATATTCCTTAAGTTGTGTCTTTCTTCAAGGTTAAGTAAGATAGATCTTTCCTTTTCTTAATATTTTTTTTTCTGGTTATTTATTTTTACTTAATTCTTTATTAAATCATAACTGTGTACATTAATGTACTTATGGGGCATAATGTGCTGATTTGATATACAATGTGGAATGCTTACCTCTAACTGATCTTACCCTGAATGTGAACTCAGCACATTATGAGGTTCTCAAGGCATTCCAGAAGATGCTTTTGTCAGTTCTCAATTTATCGCCTCATAGCTCCATTCACTCTTCATTGCCTGCTCTACAAAAATACAACTAGGCCCTTTAAATTTTTTTTCCTTTGCCAACTGGTATAATGTTAGGTTTTGTGACTAAGGGTTGTTGGTAAGATATTACCTGTACAAGATGAATGGATTTCCCTTCCTGGTTCCCATATATCCTATAGCAGCCTCCTACACATGAGGCTTGAGAGTCTGCGAAATTAGCAACACATACAGTTTCCATCACTGGGCTTCCGCAGTACACGGTGGGGTCAACAGCACCAGTAGTAACAGCAGCCAGCAAATTCCCTTGTCAAAACTCTTAGACAGTTTTGTAGTGGACCATTTCTTGTGAGACACTCCCTTTAACAACTTTTCTTGGCAGGGTGAATTTCCAGCAAGTTCCACCAACATGGCACCACAATGACTTTCCTGCCATCAGTGAGTCACACATTCATGTTCTCTCTAACAAAATATGGCTCTCAGCCTGGGGTCACTCTCTCAGCCACCCCAGGGGTAGTGGCTGATACTTACATCTGCCATGCCTATAAGTGTTTAGAGTTCTCTTAGGTTTTTCTAATCATTCCCTCATTACTCCAGTCCTCTGTTATGGTTAATAATTCTTTATTAACCATAAACTTCCATAAAGTTAACCATAAAGTTAATATGCTTCCATAAACTTCCATAAAGTTAATAACCATAAAGTTAATAAACTTCCCCTGTTTGAAAAATAAATAAATAAATGTCCTCCCTATTTTTTAATGTTTTAATTCCCTTTGCCTTCACAACCTTAATATCCCCTCCTGGTCTCTTCTCTACCCCCTGCCCCCAAACCCAAGTTTCAGTTTGGGTAAATACAAATTTACCCAAATGGTATTGCTCTGCACATCTAATTCTGCTCACTTTTTCCACAAAGCATTAGGCATTTGGGGTTGATTCATATTAATGTCTCTGTATTGACCGTCTTCATAATTTTAATGGTCTACAATCCTATTTTTTGCATAGACAACATGTAACAATGTTGTTTAGTTGGACGTTAACTGAGTATTCCCAACATTTCAAACTCTTCAACATTACCAATAGTGCTCTGATAGACAGCTTCATCAGGTTTATTTGGGTACCAGTCTAAGAATTTCTCTGGAATGCACAACTTCTAAGTAGTAGATTATGCATATTTGGTTTTATTAAATGTTTAAATCTGCCCCCGACTGGTTTCTTCAATTCTTTCTTTCCACTAGTTTCTTCACTCACACTGAATGCCATCTGACTTGTGAAGTGTTACCCTTATAATGACTGCATAAACCATATCTCATTTTAATTTTTTATTCTATGATTACTAATACATTTGAGCCCTTCCCTATAAAAGTGTTGGCCATTGAAGTATTCCCCTTGAAAACTGTCTACTCCTACTCCAAGATCACTTCCATGTTGGCTTAGTTGCCTGAAAGTTTCTTCTTGATTTTCAGGGATTCTTTACATTTTTAAGCTATTAATCATCTTTAATTTATATATTTTAAAATTTTTCTCCAAGTTATTTGCTTTCTTTTTAATGTTCCCATGTGGCATCCATTGTTAAACAGAAATGTTTAATGTTATCATAATCCAGTCCATTTATCCTTCTCTATTTGTAATTAGTTCTATTTGTTTCTCATTTAAGAAATCTTCCATAGACCAAAAATTTTTCTGAATTTTGTTCTAATAGTTGTATAACATTCCATTTCATTTCTGGGTTTTCTGAGTTTTTATAAGTGTGAGGATGAAGCCCATTTTCCAATAGCCTTTATTAAATAATCTCTTGCCCACCTAGTTCTGAAGCCGCTACTGTTGCACACAGGACTGTCTCACATGTATGAACCTATGTATAACGACCTATGCACACAAGCTGATTATCTAATTATCCAGTAAAACAATATCTTATTATCTGAACAGATGAGTTTCTCCCTCTTTGCTTTTACTTTTGCAAATATAGAGGCTCTTTGCTATTTAGTGATATTTAGTCTTCTATAAATTTTAATGTTATTTTGCTCAGTTCTCAAAAATATCACATTGGAATTTTGAAAAGAATTATGATATTAAGTTGGAAATAGCTAACATCTTCATAATGTTAAACTTTCTCATTCAAGGACATGTTGTATTGTCAATTTTGACTTAGCAACTACTTCTTAAGTATTTATTGCTATTATCATTGGCATTTTTATGTGATATTTTCTGACTATTTGCTACTAGTATGGAGGAATACTATTAAGTTTTATGATGATGATATACTGTAGAAACTTGCTGAACTTATCTCATTGTTCTGATGTTTTATTGTGGTTGGAAATGACAGTTCAGTGTCATCTCTTCCTTTCTTTGAATTTTTCATGTAAAGCAGTATTACATATATAGACCCAGGAGCCAAATTTTTCAAGTATACATCCTGACCCTGACACTGATTAGCTGTATAAATAGCCTCAAGGAAGACACTTAACATCTCTGAATCTCAAATATTTTAATCTGAATTATTGAGCTAATAATAGTACTACCTTATAGGTTTCTGTGCTGATTGAATAATTTAACACATATAAAGAACCTAAAATGGTATTTAGCCCATGGCAAATCATTATTGCCTTGTTGAATTGAATAGTGGCAGAGTTAGATGTCCTTCCCTTACTCTAAGCCTTACACAGGGTGATTCTCAGGCTTCTCCATGGAGTCTGATGGTCAGTGTTGGATGTTGGCAGTGCATTAGTCCCCTGGCCCCAATTCTCAACTCTTGAAGATGACAATGACAACTAACCATCATCCCGTGTGCAGGGTACAAGCCGTGGGCCTTGAAAAGGTATGCCATACGCCTGCAGTCTCCTTGGAAATTTATTGCAAGTATCCTGGATTCTCACCTTTAGGAATGTAAATTAATCTCTCAAAGATAAAGGTAAGAAGTATCTCCAGCTTTACAATCCAGCTATGTGTCTCCAGGTTCCCATCACATCAGCCCTTTGGGAGCAAACACATGCCTGCAGGGAAGCAGCCCTCCCCGAGCACTCTCCAACTAACCAGGCACAAAGCAGCTCCCCAGGTTTGCTCTCATAGCCCAGCTCCCATGTTTCAGTACAATTTTCTCAGAAGAATTCTAACTATGAAGAAATTACATTATCATAGATACTGAATTTTACCTCCACATTACCATAAATAGCTATTGAACTTCACCGAATGCTTTTTTAATATTTTGACCACATTATTGCCAATAGGTATTGAACTGTATTGAATGATTTTTCTGTATTTTTTAGGAGGTCATGTCATTTCTGCCTTTCCTGTGAATATGCCTAAAATTATAGCAACATATTTTTCTATTTCAAACCATCTTGAATTGCCTTCTTGACATAAATCCCACTTGGCCTTGATATTATATACCACTACATTTTCTTGGCTAACATTTTATATAGATTTGATATATTGATAGGAAAGAATGGCTGACATTCTCTTTTCTTATGCTGTTCTTGTTTCAGTATTAAAATCAGACTACATTTCAAACTCTCTCTTTTTTTTTAATCTGTGAAACAATATTTTAAAAGAAAAAATTTTCTACTTCTTGGAAATTGAGTAGAGCCTACTTGTAAAACTGTCTCTGTCACTTTTTAAAAGGTGGAGACATGGGGATTTTTGTTATTTTAAATTATCTACTAGGATTATTCAATTAAACTTTTCTATACTCAGTTAAAATGTCTATGTCTTCTTTGGCCAATACTGAGAAATATAATTTGCTTTCCATAATGTGTTTTCTCTCAATTCCCAAATTTACCAGCATTCTTCTAGAAGTTGTTGGGATTTTTTTTTATTGAATAGCATATTATCTGTATCTATTATCCGTTCTGATTTTGTATTTTTTCCAGAGATTTGTCAATTTTTGTCTTCTTACTTTAATAATTATTAGCCTTGGCTCGGCGCCTGTAACTCAACGGCTAGAGCGCTAGCCACACACACCAGAGCTGGCGGATTAGAATCCAGCCCAGGCCTGCCAATCAACAATGACAACTGCAACCAAAAAATAGCCGGGCGTTGTGGCCGGCACCTGTAGTCCCAGCTACTTGGGAGGCTGAGGCAAGAGAATAGCTTAAGCCCAAGAGTTTGAGGTTGCTGTGAGCTGTGATGCCATGGCACTCTACCCAGGGCACAGCCTGAGATTCTGTCTCAAAAAAATAATAATAATATAGGGGTGGTGCCTGTGGCTCAAAGGAGTATGGCGCTAGCCCCATGTGCTGGAGGAGGCAGGTTCAAAACCAGCCCTGGCCAAAAGCTGCAAAAATTATATAATAATAATTATTACTATTATTGATGATTAGTCTAGCTAATCATCTTTTTAATAATCTATTTTGATGTTCTTTCCTACGTAAATAATTTCTGCCTTTTATCTTTATATTTTCTTGGATTCTCACTAAAGTTTATAGTAATCATTTTCTCTATTTTCTTGAGCAAATAGTTCATCTCATTTCCTTTTTTTTTTTTTTTTTGACACAGAGCCTATGTCACTCTCAGTAGGGTGCCGTGGCATCACACCACACAGAAACCTCTAATTCTCTTGCCTCAGCCTTCCAAGGAGCTGGGACTACAGGTGCCCACTACAACGCCTGGTTTTTTTTTTTTTTTTTTTTTTTTTTTTTCTGCAGTTGTCGTTGTTTAGCAGGCCCAGTCCAGGTTCAAACCCGCCTACCTTGGTGTATGCGGCCAGCGCCCTAACCACTGAGCATGGGAGCTGAGCCAGTTCACCTCATTTTTATCCCTCTTTATATGGTGATAAATTTCTCTTAGTAATGACTCTAGCCACAGTGCATAGATTTTGTTACACAGCACATTGTAATTTAGTGCCAAGCATGTCTTAATGTCACGTGCAACTTGGGGTCAAGAGTTATTTAAATATACTTTTTTAAAAATTTCCCATTCACATAATTATTTGGGTTTCCAGCACTCTACAGATGATGGGGAAGTGAAACTGCTAATCTTAAGGTGCTTTGTTTTCAAAACTGCTAATGGTTTTGAAAGAATCTTACCAGCCATTCTTCTGCCTGCCCCCACACACACATCCAACTCCTGAACCAAAGTAACATGCTATCCAGGTTTTCAGCATGTGACTGAGCCCACTTAGTGATGATGGACTCATTTTCCAAAGCAACCATAGAGAGTTCAGAGTACAAGAAATTACTCCAAAAATAATGGCAAGGCAGCTTGTAGAAATGGCCCCACATCTTTCCAGTGGACTTATTTAAAGCAAATCTAACTCACCTCACCTTCTAATATTTCAGGTAAGTGTCCTTCTAAGAGATGATTTGTAGGCCCGCCACCTTTGCCTACTCAACCTTTTTCTGTGTGGCAATTTCTAATCACCAGTCCTGTTCTTCCCTTTCAACACACTGCCATTTACCTTTACCTGCTCTCAAAAGGCATCTCTACAACTGATGGACTCATTTGCATGAAATCTTCCCAGCAACAAAGAGGAACTACTTTTGCTCAATCTTCATGCTATGCTTCAATAAACGCACTTTACTATTAGAACTGTTCTTTGTGGCATCCATATTATACAAATAGGTTGTGTTTAACTTGAATAACCTGAAATTCCTAAATCAACAAGCCATTTTTCACAAATATATTCTTGCTACCAACTTTTGGTCCTCAGAGGAGGATTGATCACTAGACACACCTATCCCCTTAGAATTGATTTATTGCCACCACTAATCACCAGTTTCTATTCTGACTCTAAGGTCATTGCTTCTCTCTGTTCTGTGCTTATTCACATTAACCTATACTTATTCACATTAACAGTGAGAGACCCAGGGGAGCAGGGAAGGTGGAGCTCTGCAGCAGAGACAGCCCCCCATGTGGTTCAGTGACATTGCAGAGCTGATCACGTCCTCCCAGCATGTTTCTCCTGTCAGTAGTTACTTTCTTTAGTTGTACTATATTCCAGTCTATGTTCTCCACTATTTTCAGATGAGCACAACAAGAATCTCTTTCCAAATATTTTTATCCAAATAGTGTAAGCCCACCATGTTATCCTAACAAAGCTTTCTGTGAAAAAAGCAAATGAGGCCAGTGTAGCCTATCCTGGCCCCACTAACCTTGGGTGTTTGGGGTAAATGATATTTTCCACTCAGAGCATGCATGTACCAAACTATATCTTCAATAATCTCTCCCACGATCTTGCCCAAACTCAATGATAAAAATCAGCACTTTCATACCAGGCAAGCCCATGCTCTCCCCAGGCTTCCCTCACTTACAATGTCTATCACTGAGGGTAAGAACTATATCTAAGGATAGTGCCTAACACTTGAAACATTGTGGAATGAATAAATGAAAAGCCTTCCATCATTTTTTTTAGCTATGAAAATTCGATGCATTGAAAGGCTGATGTGAGATGACCGGCTAAGCCACCCCTGGACTTCTGACCCACAGAAACTACACATTCAAATCATCTAGGAAGCCTAATAAATGCACACATGTTCCAATCTCAGATTTGGGTGTTTTAAACAAAATCCCCTGGGTGATTCCTGTTGGTCCCCTAATTGAGAACCTTTAACCTAAACTATCAATTTTAATATAAAAATTAAAAATGAAATTATGTGAGAGTAGATATCTTCCTTATTGTCACAAAGCTGATGATTGGCTGAGCCAGACTTCCTTTTCCCCTTTCACACTAACATCTTCATTATACCCCATCCACGGGTTTCTATATCCTCAAACATGAACAGGGTGTCACTCAAAAAACAAAGAAAGTAGCTTTGTACATCTTCCCTGTATTTCTATTGTATTAATCAATTATTTCCAAATTAAATCTAGCCCTGTCTCTGCTATTTTGCCACTCACTCTCCCTGTAAGACTCTGACTGCACTAGATTCATTCACAAAGACACAGACAGTCTCTGTGCACAAAGACACAGAGCAGCCCGTCCACCCTGTTCTTCTCTCTATTAAGGGGCAGAGCCCTAAGTGGTGATGAGGATGGAAACCAGCAAAGATAAAGAAAAAGTCACTTCCCCAGACCTGCCTTGCTCTGGGATGGTTCATGCCTTCTTGTTCTCACCAGGGAATGCCATCAAAGGGGCATAAACTAGCATCGAATGCCAGGATTTATTCACAAGCAGACTTCACCACACTAGCTTCTATTTTTCTAGTGAATGGGGAAGACTTCATTGTACATTCTCCCAGTTACCAAAGAGTAAGTAGACCACAGGACATTTGATCATGAATCTTTCCATTATAAAAAAAACTATAAACACTATAAAAGCAAGACAGACAAATGAGCAGATAGACTCTGGTGCTCTCAGATGACAGAACACTATCGAGTGCTAAGAGGAAGGAAGCTACTAAGTTTGACTTGATGTGAACAAACCTGAGACATGTATTACCAAGGCCCAGCTGAACAGACTACATGCCTAAGAGTCCATTTTCCAATATAACATTCTGGAGAAGATAAAACTATGTAGACAAAGGCCCATTGCATCCTGAAGTTAAGCCTTGGAGATGATGGCTATGCCATCCCTGGACTTCTGACCCACAGAAACTACACATCCAAATCATCTAGGAAGCCTATATAAATAGGCTTAGTGATTGCCATGGCCTGGGGAAAGGGGGGTGCTAGGCGGAGGACAGATTTTTAGGGGAATAGAAATACTCTGTGCGACACTATAGGGGTGGACACACATCATTATACATTGAGACACATAGGATGCTCTGCAAAGAGTGAGCCCTGGGGCAGCTGAGGCCTTTGGGTAATCGGGAGGTATCATGGGAGCTGAAGAGCTGTGACAGCTGTGCCTTCGGAGGAGGGGGCCAGCTGATGGCGGAGGAGGCTGTGCCTGTGTGCCTCTGTTCCTTCCTCTCAATTTCTCTGTGAACCTAAATGGCTCTAAAAAATTAGTCTTGAAAGGAAAAACAAAACAAACAAGACTGGCTGGAAGGGCTGAATGAATGAGTCTATCTCTTATGTAAGCAATAATTTGTAGAAATTCTTAATTTTATCTTTGGCAATAGCACAGAGATTGCAAGGGAAGGAGTAAATCAAAGCTAAGATGGTAACCGGTTTGCTCCACAGCCAGGCAGAAGCCTGGAGTAAGCCCTACCCATGGTAAGATACTCTGGATGATCCTGCCTCCAGAAATGGTCCATGGAGCATGTTTGGGGTGTGATCTGTTCCCAACCAGTTGCCCATTCAGGTTCCACTTTTCCCAACAGAATGCTACAGGTGCGTTGAAGCATGACAATCAGCCTTCCATTGCCAGGCACTCTCCATTTTGCTATTTTGTTCACATTTACCTTAAGAATCTTGGTCTCATGGGTCTATCTGTGACCTCTTGGCCTAGACTCCAGACTACCTTTCTTGATTATAGATTTTGAGTGCATCCAGGTCATCCGCCCCTATCACATAATATCCTTGCCTCGGGCATGCACCTGTCTTCCTTGTAAAACAATGTTTTCTGCCTTTCTCTTAGGCTCCTTTTCAATACCCCATCTTAAACACATCCATGCCATTAACACATGTTAATGCATTCTCACCACCTCGACTTACACTCTTCAATAAAGGCCCTTTCGCCAAGCAACAGCCTCAGCAGCTACACTGAGGAAAGTTTCCATGACAGTAGCCTCTATGGATGCAGAAATGCATTCTTCATCTGATTTCCCCGGTATCTGTTCTCTCAAGTTCCCTGACAGAGATAAGCAGCTCTGGTAACAAATAGGGCAGTCTGTGTCCTCCTCACTGACTCCAAAATGAACTGTATTTCCACTAATGAAATTAGGCCCCTCTGTTGGAGAATCAGAGCTAAAACTTGAGGGTTTTATTTATTTTTTTTTTTTTTTTGAGATTACCACAGTTTATTTCATGTATCAACAGTTCCTTCTTTTTTTTAATTTGTTTATTTTTATTGCTAAATCATAGCTGTGTACATTAGTGCAATCAAAGGGTACAATGTGTGGGATTCATATGCAATCTGAAATATTCTAATCAAACTGTTCAACATAGCCTTCATGGCATTTTCTTAGTTACTGTATGCAAGCATTTGTATTCTGCATTTAGCAAGTTTCGCCTGTACCCATTCTAAGATGCACCATAGATGTGGCCCCACCCATTACCCTCTCTCCACCAAAACCTTCCCCCTCCCTTGCCCTTCCCTGGCCCTTTCCCCATAGTCTTGTGCTATAGTTGGGTTATAGCCTTCCTGTGAAAGCTATAATTTAGCCTCATAGTAGAATTGAGTACATTGGATACTTTTTCTTCCATTCCTCAGATACTTTGCTAAGAAGAATATGTTCCAGCTCCATCCATGTAAACATGAAAGAGGTAAAGTCTCCATCTTTCTTTAAGGCTGCATGTTCCATGGTATACATGTACCAAAATTTTCTAGTCCATTCATGGGTCGATGGGCACTTGGGCTTCTTCCATGACTTAGCAATTATGAATTGGGCTGCAGTAAACATTCTGGTACAGATGTCTTTGTTATATTGTGACTTTTGGTCTTCTGGGTATAAACCTACTAAAGGAATTATAGGATCGAATGGCAGGTCTATTTTTAATTCTCTAAGTATTCTCCAAACATCCTTTCCGAAGGAACGTATTAGTGGGCATTCCCACCAGCATGTATAAGTGTGCCCTTTCCTCCACATCCACGCCAACATTTCTGGTTTGGGGATTTTGTTATGTGGGCTACTCTTACTGGGGTTAGGTGATATCTCAAAGTAGTTTTGAATTGCATTTCTCTGATTAAGGATGTTGAGCTTTTTTTTCATGTGTTTGTAGATTTTGCATCTGTCTTCTTTAGAGAAGTTTCTCTTTAAGTCCCTTTCTCACCCTCAAATGGGGTCACGTGTTCTTTTCTTGCTAATACATTTGAGTTCTCTGTGGATTGTGCTTATTAGACCTTTTTGGAGGTATAACCTGCAAATATTTTCTCCCATTCTGAGGGCTGTCTTCTTGCTTTACTCACTATGTTAGTGGCTGTGCAGAAGCTTTTTATTTTGATCCTGTCCCAGTAATGTATTTTTGATACTGCTTCAATTGCCTGGGGAGTCCTCCTCATAAAATATTCACCCAGGCTGATTCCTTCAAGAGTTTTCCCTGCACTTTCTTCAAGTATTTTTATAGTTTCATGTCTTAGGTTTAAGTCTTTTACCCAGTGGGAGTCTATCTTAGTTAATGGTGAAAGCTGTGGGTTCTACTTTCAATCTTCTACAGGTTGCCAACCAGTTTACCCAGCACCACTTGTTAAATAGGGAATAGGGAATCTTTTCCCCACTGAATGATTTTTTTTTATTTATTTATTTTAATTTTTATTTATTTATTTATTTTATTATAGATAAAAATATGCACCATAGATGTGGCCCGACCCATCACCCTCCCTCCACCCAAACCTCCCCCCTCCCTTCCCCTTCCTTGGTCCTTTCCCCATAGTCTTGTGGTATAGTTGGG
>CAUYPK010068198.1:0-30506 GCA_963574355.1 Loris lydekkerianus | reverse complement strand
TTTCTTTTTTTTTTTTTTAAGACAGAGCCTCAAGCTGTCACCCTGGGTAGAGTGCTGTGGCATCACAGCTCACAGCAACCTCCAACTCCTGGGCTTAAGCGATTCTCTTGCCTCAGCCTCCCAAGTAGCTGGGACTACAGGTGCCCACCATAACACATGGCTATTTTTTGGTTGCAGTTGTCATTGTCTGGTAGGCCCGGGGTGGATTTGAACCCACCAGCTTTGGTGTATGTGGCTGGCGCCTTAACCACTTGAGCTACAGATGCCAAGCCAGGGTTTTCTAAGTACAATTGTTGTCTGTGAAAACTGCATTTAGGTAATTTGGTTTAAGAATTGAGAAATTAATGTAGCTTAAATAAAACATGTAGATATTAAATATTTTCTGTATTGTTGGTAGCTATGAGCAGCTTTACGAGGGTTTCAAAATTTATAGTTTAACTGTTCCTAACTTAAATTTTCTAGCCTTTGGAATGAGTTCATGATCACCATTTTGTATTTAATGTATGAATCTAGAATAGATATTTAAAGTTTCTATTTTCTTTCTCCCTCATTTCTGATATCCTAAGTAACCTTAGATGTTGTAGAAGACCATATCTATCTGTTCTCAGTGAGTGGGTGACTTTGGAAGTGATCCAAGTAGACTCCGTTCTAGAAAAGTGAAAGTAGAATCTTGAAACTGGAAGGGCTACAGACACCTCGTCTGGCCTTGCCAAGCAATACAACAGCTATTAATGTAACTGAAAGTTAGAGTAGAAGAGCAGCGTTGAATTGAAATATGGCATTCAGGCCCAGCTCTAAAATGTCCTAACACAAATTTGAAGGTTAACTATTATGTTTAGAGACTTGGCATCTTATTTAACCTGGTTCAATAATTGGAAACAATACCAAGAAATGTTACAAGAAAAGAGAAAGTGGAAAAGGAATCATTCTGAAAGTCAGTGTATGTATAAGTCCTGTCTTCAGAGCAAGTCACTGAGAAGAGAGACCTTAAGAAAATAGCTCTTAAAAAAAAAAGAAAAGAAAATTGCTCTTACTTATGCTTTTTATTAGGTTTAGGTCACAATCACCAAGAAGTTACTCTGAAAAAAATACAGCTTTACATTACCATCCACCTATTTTGCCTGAAGAAACAACAGATGTTTCTGTTATGGTTTGTCATATAAACAGTCCTACTGATTTCTATCTTCAATTGGTAAGTAAATGTTTTTTTAAATGAAGTGGGTTTTTTTTTTTTTAATTTTAGTTAGAAATGTATAACAGGAATAGGTGCCTTCTGTGAGTTTTAGTTAGAGCAAACAAATCACTGTTCATCTTCCACATAGGCAGTCCCCAAGTTACAAACATTTAACTTATGTACCGATTACACTTAGGAACAGAGGCTATTATAAGTCCTAGAGTTACAAACATCTGACTGACATATAACTCACATAGAGGCTGTTTTATATACAAATGCAACTTGAGAACAAAGTATCAAACCTATCTCATTCATAACTCAGGACTATCTATACATTTAACTTTCTTTGTAGCTGTAACTTTAAACAAGATGTTCAGGATTCATTATAAATTGAGAGAATGATGCAAGATACCTAATGTATAAATGTTTCTTACTACCTTCTAAAGTCTAGAAACTAGGAAAGCACATAGAACTATCAAATCAAATGTAATCACAAACCTTTTTCTGACCACGTACATCTGAGAATTTACCAATTATTCCTAAGTGGTTTTCTGAATTTAAACACCAAAATAATATGAAATTTAAAGGCATTTCCTATTAAACTTTTGTTATGTGACTGGTTTGTTTAAATAGGTAGTGATAATAATTCATCCTTATTGACCTTGCAGTCCTTTTTAAATTTTTATTTTTTATTTCAGAATATCATGGGGGCAAAAATAGTTGCATGAATTGCTTTTGTATAGTTTGACTTGTTGGGTGTGAATTTATGCCTCCCCCACTGCTTCCCACCTGAAAAGTTTGGGCCGAAAGTTTGGGTGCACCTTATGATGGCAAAATATAATACTCCTTAATAGTCTTAACTTTGCAAACGTTCATTTCTTGATTTAACCCATTACTACTATGAAATAATTTCTGCAGTGTGGGTAACAACTCTAATTTGTACATCTGGTAAAATTCAGCTTTGAAACCAGGACTATTTTTCATTGGAGTTTTTTTATTGTTGCTTCAATTTCATTACTTGATAATGGTCTTTTTAGGAGTTCTGTTTCTTCCTGATTGAGGCTAGGGATGTTGTCTGTTTCCAAGAATTTGTCTACTTCAACATTTTTCCAGTTTAAGTGCAAAGAGATTTTTATAGTATTCAGAGATAATGTTTTATATTTCTGTGGTATCAGTTGTAATATCTCCTTTTAAACTTTCGATTGAGATTATTTGGGTTCGTTCTTTTCTGGTTTTTGTGAATCTAACAAAAGGTCTGTCAATTTTGTTTATCTTTTCAAAGAACCAACTTTTTGTTTTATCAAACTTCTGTATAATTCTTTTTTATTGATTTAGTTCTACTCAGATCTTAGTTATTTCTTTTCTTCTGATAAGCTTGGGATTGATTTGCTCTTCATTTTCTAATTCCTTGAGATGATTCATTATATTGTTGATTTGCAATCTTTCTGGGTCTTTTTGAAGTATGCATTTAAGGCTATGAATTTTCCTTTTAGTATGGCTTTTGCTAGATCCTCCTTTGTCCTTTAGTTCAAAGAATCTTGTGATTTCTATCTAAATTTCCTTCTTGACTCAATAATCACTCACCAGTAAGTTGTTTAATTTCCATAACATTGTGTAGAATTGAGTGTTTTTGTTGAAGTTGATTTCTGGTTTTATTCCACTGTGGTCTGAAAAGATAAATGGTATAATTTCTTTTTTTGAATTTGTTGAGACATGTTTTGTGGCCTAAGATATTTCTTAGTGCTGATGAGAAGAATGTATGTATTCGGTAGTTTGAGGGTAGAATGTTTTGTAAATGTCTGTTAGGCCCATTTGCTCTAGAGTGTTGTTTAAGTCCTGAGTTTGTTTATTTTCTGTTTGGAAGATCTGTCCAGTTCTGTTAGTGGTATTGAAGTCCCAAGGTATTATGATATGAGTGTTTATCACTTTGGGGTATTTGTTTTTTTTCCCCAGACCAGATTCTCACTCTGTCATCCTGGATAGAGTGCTATGATGTCATCACAGCTCACAGCAACCTCAAAGTCTTTTGCTCAAGAGATCTTCTTGCCTCAGACTCCTGAGTAGCTGGGACCATAGGCACCCACCACAATGTCTGACTAGTTTCTCTACTTTTAGTAGAGATGAGGTCTTGCTTTTGCTCAGACTAGTCTGGAACTTGTGAGTGTAGGCAATCCACATGCCTGAGCCTCCCAGAGTGCTAGGATTACAGGCATGAGCCACCACGCCTGGCCTTACAACTTTGTTTAGATCTAGTAGGATCTATATAAATCTGTGTACACTTGTGTTAGGTGCATAAATATTTAGAATTGTTACGTCTTCTTATTGAAATGTTCTCTTTACCATTACATGATGACCATCTTTGCCTTTCTTTACTTTGGTTGTTTTGAAGTCTGTTATCTGATATTAGAGTGGCTATACCAGCTTTCTTTTGGTTTGTATTTACATGGAGTATTGCTTCCCATCCCTTCGCCTTGAGTCTGAATGAGTCCTTGTGGGTTAGATGCATTTCCTGGTACAAGCCACTGGTACAAGCCTGCTGGTACAAGACAGCAGGTACTTGGCATATATATATATATATTTTTTTTTTTTTTCTCTTTCCTCTCTCTGCTTTATTTTATTTTTTATTTATTTATTTTTAATTAAATTATACCTGTGTACATTGATGCAATCATGGGGTACCGTGCACTGGTTTTATATACAATTGGAAATATTTTCATCACACTTGTTAACTTGGCTTATATTTTTTAGCCATTCATTCAGCCTCTGTCTCTTGAGAGAGGAGTTCAAGCCATTCCCATTTATTGAAAGAATTGTAGGAGGATTTCCATTCATCCTGTCAAGTAGAACTTCACTACTTTTTTTTTTTAAACCTCTCAAGCCTCTGTGGTATCTTGACTCTGAACTTCAGCATTTGGCTAGTTTTACACTGTTGTGCTCATCAGTGTAGAATGCAGATATGGTCTTTTCTAATGTCTCTTAAAGCTTTCTTCTTTGACCCATTGGTAGTTTAAGAGTGTGTTGTTTAATTTCTACAAATTCAAATTTTTTAATTTTTCTTGTTTTCTGATTTCTAGTTTCTTTCCATTGTAATAAAGATACAATTTATGAATTCATTCTTTTAAAATTTATTAAGATTTATTTTGATACCTAATATATGGTCTATCTTGAGAATATTCCATGTGAACTTGAGGCAAAAAAAAAAAAAATGTATTATGGTATTGGCCGGAGTGTTCTGTATATGTCTATTAGGTCTAATTGGTTTATAGTGTTGTTCAAGTCTTCTGTTTGCTTATTTTTTTTGTTACTGTGTATGGTTTTTTTATCCATTATTGAAAGTGGAATGCTAAAGTCTTCTATTATTGTAGAACTGTTTGTTTGTTTGTTTGTTTTGAGACAGAGCCTCGAGCTATCACTCTGGGTAGAGTGCTTTGGCATCACAGCTCACAGCAACCTCCAACTCCTGGGCTCAAGGAATTCTCCTGCCTCTGCCTCCCAAGTAGCTGGGACTACAGGCACCCGCCACAACATCTGGCTATTTTTTGGTTGCAGCCATCATTGTTGTTTGGTGGGTCCAGGCTAGATTTGAACTTGCCAGCTCAGGTTTCTGTGGCTAGCGCCTTAGCTGCTTGAGCCACAGGCACCGAGCCAACTATCTGTCTTTTACTTTATTCTATCAATGATTGCTTTATATATTTTGGGACTCTGATGTTTGTTGCATATTTGCTTTTAAGTATCTTACTGATGAATTGACCCTTTTATCAACTTATGTCCTTTCTCTCATACTAATTTTTTACTTAAAGTCTATTTTATCTGATATTAATAAAGCCACCCCAGATCTCTTCTGATTACAATTTGCATGGAATAGTTTCTTCCATCCTTTTAGTTTCTTTTTATATGTTTGTGTGGGGGGTTTTGTGTTTGTTGTGTTTGTTCGTTTAGCTTTGGGTTTGGGGGGTGTTGGCTTTTATTTTGGGAGACAGAGCCTTGCTGTGTTGCCTAGGCTAGAGTACAACAGCATCATCACAGCTCACTCTAACTTCAAATTTCAGGGCTCAAGTGACCCTTGTCCTTCAGCCTACTGAGTATTTGGGACTACTAAAAAAAGTAACTTCCATACCCAGATAATTTTATTTTACTTTTTACTTTTTCTTTTTCCTTTTTATTGTTCTTGCTTAGGCTGGTCTCAAACTCCTGGCCTCAGTTTCTCAAAGTGCTATGATTATGGGCATGAGCCCCTGCACCCAGCCCACCTTTTGACTTTCAACTTGTGTATGTAATTAAGAATAAAATGGGTCTCTTGTGAACAGCATATAATTGGATTATGTTTTTAATACATTTTAAAATTGTTGCCTTTAATTGGAGGGTTTAAATTCATTTTTATTTTATTTTATTTTATTTATTTATTTATTTATTTTTTAGACAGAGTTTCACTTATTAACCCTCCGTAGAGTGCCGTGGAGTCTGTCACAGCTCACAGCAACCTCCAGATCCTTGGGCTTAGGCGATTTCTCTTGCCTCAGCCTCCCGAGTACCTGGGATTATAGGCGCCCGCCACAATGCCCAGCTATTTTTTTTGTTGTTGCAATTTGGCCGGGGCTGGGTTATGAACCCACCACCCTCGATATATGGGGCTGGCGCCTTACCCACTGAGCCACAGGTGCCGCCCTAAATTCATTTATTTTTAAAGTAATTACTAATAGAAAAAGAGTTCTGCAATTTGCTGTTTGTTTTCTGTATGTCTTGTAACTTTTTTGATTCCTTCTTTTCTCCATTACAGCCTTCTTTCATGTTTAGTTGCTTTCTTTTTAGTGTCATGCTTTTTAAGAATTTTTTTTTGTAATTGTGGTTAAAAAAAAATGTAACATAAAATTTACCATCTTAACTTTTTGTTTTTTTTGAGACAGAGTCTCACTCTGTCACCCTCAGTAGAGTGCTGTGGTGTCACAGCTCACAGCAACCTCAAACTCTTGGGCTTAAGCAATTCTCTTGCCTCAGCCTCCCAAGTAGCTGAGACTACAGGTGCCTGCCATAATGCCCGGCTATTTTTTGGTTGTAGTTGTACTTGTTGTTTGGCAGTCCCAGGCTGGATTCAAACCTTCTAGCTCTGTATGTAGCTGGTGCCCTGGGTGCTAAGCCACAGGCACGGAGCCCATCTTAACTCTTTTATGAGTTTAACTTCACTAGTGTTTACTATATTTATATTGCTGTGCAACAGATTTCTTTAACTTTTTCACCTTGCAAAACTGAAATTATACTCTTTGGAAAACAACCTCACTCTCTACTTACAACTCCTGACAACTACAACAATTTGGCTTTTTTTAGTTTGTTTTGTTTTGTTTTGAGACAGAGTCTCACTTACTTGCCCTCAGTAGAGTGCTGTGGCATCATATCTCAGAGCAACCTCAAACTCTTGGGCTTAAGTAATCCTCTTGCCTCAGCTTCCCAAGTAGCTGCTTATTACAGGCTCCCGCCACAATGCCTGGCTGTTTTTTAAAGACAGGGTCTTGCTGTTGCTCAGGCTGGTCTCAAACTCCTGAGCTCAAGCAATCCACCTGCCTCAGCCTCCCAGAGTCTGGGATTTATAGGCATGAGCCACCGTGCATGGCCTGAGTTGGACTGCTTTCGATGCCTCCTGTAAGTGGAATCATACAGAATTTGTCTTTCTGTGACTGGCTTATTTCACTTAGCATAATATCCTAGAGGTTCATCCATGTTGTGTGACAGGCTTTCCTGTTTTAAAAGGCTGAATAATGCTTTTTTGTATGCATATACTACATTTTTTATCCCTCCATTTATCAATGGATATTTGGGTTGCTTCTACCTCGTGCTGTTACAAATAATGCTGCAATGAACATGGATGTGCAAATATTATAGTATCACATTTTCATTCCCTTCTCATTTCTTTTTGTTTATTTACCTCATAGGTTTTTTATGATTGTGTGGCAAATCCTTTAAGTTATAACCATCTAATGAGAATCAAACCAACATAATTTTAATTTCACAAAAACTCTACTTCTATTCAGCCCTGTCATCAATATTATTGATGTCACAATTAATCTTTATACTTTGTATGCTCAGTAACATAGATTTACAATCATTTATGCATTTGTCTTTTAAATTCTTTAGAAAATAAAAAGTAGAGTTGTAAACCAAAATTGCAGTAATACTGGATTTCATATTTATCCATGTATTTACCTTATAAAAGACATTATTGAGGCTGAATTAGGACCTGTGCTAATGACCTGATTTTAACAGGGTTATCTCTGTAAAGTTCCTATCTCCATATAATATCACATTCTGAGGCTGAGGATTATAACTTGCCCACATATTTTTGTGGGGAGCTATAATTCAGCCTAATATTGGGCTTTTTGGAATTGTAGATTCATGTTTTTCATTAAGTTTGGGAAAGTTTTCTGCTATTATTTTTTAAAATAATAATTTTTGCCCCTTTTTCTTCTTCTGTGATATCCATAATCCATATGTTTTCCACAAGTCCCTTAGGCTCTGTTCACTTTTTTCCATCCTTTTTACTTTCTGCTTCTCAGACTGGATTATTTCAGTTATCCTATCTTTAAGTTTATTGATTTTTTTTTTAAATCTCCTATTCAAAGCTACTGTTGAAATTTTCTAGCAATTTTTAAATTTTGGTTATTTTGCTTTTGAGTTAAGGAATTTCCTTTTGGTGCTTTTTAAAATAATTTCTTTCTCATTTTATTCATATATAATTTTCCCATTTTCTTTGGTTCTTTGCCTTTTCCCTTATTCCTTTAACATACTTATATTTTAGGGTTTTTGGGGAGAGTTGGTTGCACATGTCTCAATTTTCATTATTAAAAGATTTTACAGGCCATGTACAGTAGCTCATAGTCATAATCTCAACAGTTTTGGAGGTCAAGGTGGGAAGATCACTTGAGGGCAACAGTTCAAGACCAGCATGGCAACATAGTAAGACCCTGCCTCTACAAAATATTAGGAAATTAGCCAGGTACAGTGTCAGGCACCTGTAGCCCCAGCTACTTGGGAAGCTGAGGCCAGAGGATTGCCTTAGCTTAGGCATTTGTGGTTGCGACGAACTATGATTGAGCCACTGCACTCTAGTGTAGGTGACAGTGAAACCTTGTCTCATATATATATGTAACAAAAAAGATGAAATGAAACCTAAGGAATCATGAATATAAAAGGTTCTTAATGCAATAATGTGGAACCTTCTCGTATCTGTACCTGCAAACTGTGTTCTGTCCCCTTTCAGGATTACTACATACTTCTGGTATTTGAGTTCAAGAATTCTTAACATTTGGTGTCATATCTTTATAGTGAGTTTTAACCTTCATGTGTTTTCATGATAGTTTCCTCTCATTTCAACCTGAAGAACTCCTAGCATTTCTTGTAAAGGAGGTTTAGTAGCGATCATCGCCCATAGCTTTGTCCTGAATTAAGGAAGCTGTTATAAAGTCTTTTTCTAGTAAGTCTACTATCTGGAGTTCCTTGAGGGGCAGTTGCTATTTATTTATTTTGTTTTGTGGTTGTTAATTGTTTTGAGACAGAGTCTCACTGTGTCACCCTCAGTAGAGTGCCATGGCATCACAGTTCACAGCAACCTCAAACTCTTGGGCTTAAGCGATTCTCTTGCTTCAACCTCCCCAGTAGCTGGGACTACAGGTGCCCACCACAACACCCAGCTATTTTTTTGTTACAATTGTTTAGTTGGCCAGGCTGGGTTCGAACTCACCACCCTTTGTATATGTGGCTGGTGCCATAACCACTGTGCTATGGGTGCTGAGCCTATTTTGTTTTTTGAGCCACGTTTTTCTGTTTCTTTGTATGCTTTCTCATTTTTTTTTTGTTGAAAATTGAGCATTTGACTATTATAATTCTTCTGGGAATCAGATTCTTTCCCTCCTCAAGGTTTGCTGTACTGTACTTGTGGGGCTTTTTTTGTTTGCCTTTTTTTTTTTTTTTTTTTTGTTACTGATGAAGGCTGAAGCAGTTCCTTTGTTCTGAGACCTTTCCAAACTATTTTTTCAAAGACCATTTCTTGTCATGTGTGGTTACTGAAGTCTCTGTGTTTCTTTAGCTGTGCTCAGCTGTTCCACAATGAGTTCCTTGAATGCTAGAATTGAAACAAACAAAAGGCACTGAGAGAGAGGGAGACACCACCTTTCTCACTCTTTGCAGATTAGTGGCACTTGTTCACAGAGTTGTTAGGCCTCTTCTGAGGCTAGAAATCGGCCCAAGATCAAAGTTTATGGTCTTTTAAGGGCCTTTTGTGAGCGTTTTTCTCAAGGTGGGCATGTACCTTTCTAAATTCTGCCATATGAATGGCTACCTTTGAATGTCCTAATATCATAAAGCATCTTACCCTAGATTCTCTTCTCAGTCTTAGATGATCTGTTGCAACAATCCCCAACCTTTTTAGCACCAGGGATTGGTTTCATGAAAGATAATCTTTCCATGGATGGAGGTGGTGTGGATGGGGCAAGAGGTGGAGCTCAGGTAGTGATCTTGTACAGCCCGGTTCCTCACAGGTTAGGTACCACAGGTCTATCATATGTTTTCACCCATAAACTCTTGTCCCAGGCACCTAAATTTGTAGTCCCCTTTGTAGCTTTTACAATTAGTGCCTGCTATTCCTTTACCAAGTTATATGAAACAAAGACTAGCCTGTTGCATCGGTCCTACGGGAATTTGTTGGAAGGTTAGAACACATGTATACATAGTAATTTGTATATAAGGTCTGGTCTATTCCCTCTGGTTCACAGGAGGGAACTGAGAACTTACTGCCAGTACTTAAGACCAAGGTTGTTGTCATTCTGGGAAAGGAGATAGCACAAAGGCAAGTAAAAATGCCACAGAACTTTCCTACCACTTAGAATATGGCTGCTGCTGCTTCTTGATTGGGCTTGCTTGGTTATTATAAACTTGTGATTGCTTTCTAGAGGTCCAATAAAGTTGGTTCAGACATTGTCATTTTTTTATTGTTTCTGTGTTAGAATGAGAGCCAGCATCTTCATAGTTGGCTATTTTTTTTACTTCTTTGATGAAGTATTAAAAGTTCACTTGAATTACCTGTTAATGGAAGAATTTGCAAAATATCTACTTAGAAATAAAAGTTTAGAAAGTTAAGTGTAAAATAATTTTAATACAATTTAAATGAAATAACAAGAAAAGATAGGAATTCAGAAAAATTTCACTTGCATTATTATATTCACAGGAGTAAAACTACATTTTTTCCCATTTGAGATGTATTTCAAGATTTTTCTTAACCTTAAGAATTGGTATTTGGAGAAATAATCAAATTGTATTTCTTGATTTTTTTTGGTACTATAGAAACTTCAGAAACTGTATTTTGGGGTTATACCAAATAGCCCTATTTAATAAGAGAAAGCTCTGGTTTGTTAAAGATTTTACAATGATCTCACAAAACTTTTGAACTATTAATTGTTTATTTTATATGAATTAACATAAAAACTATTAGTTGAATGGTTAGGAAACAGGACACTCATGTAATACCAAAGTAACACCACACAAATTACTTAGTGGCCAAAAAAGTAGAAACAGCTGAATAGTGAGAGGGGTGAGAACTAACATTCCAAATGAAGATAAATCTTAGTGTTACTGACAATAAGTATTATGTCTTATACATTTTTATGTGTTGCAACCTGAGTATATACAAAATCACCTATAATACAGTCTATCCAAAAAGATTTGGCTTGGATCCAGCAAACCATTATGTATAACTTTCATCTTTTGGGAATTTTAGCATATAGCTCCTACTCAGTGGAGGAATATGCTAAATGACAGCTTGAGGATATAACCACATAGATCTATAATATGTGGGGCATTCTGCAGAAAAATAGCTGGCTCTGTTCAAAAAGACATGGTCATTAAAAGTAGAGGATTATACTAGATTATGAAAGTTATGGAGATAACAGCCAGAAGTAGGGTATAATCTTGAGTTGGATATTGATTTGGATCAGTTAGGGAAAACCAAATGTGGTCAAGAAGTACCTGTAGGAATACTTACTGAAATAGAAAAGGTGAAAAATAACAGGAGAATGTGGGTTATCAAATTTGTATGTGTGGTATGGTCTAGTTTTGGTAAAAACAAGTGTACAGGTAAGTGTCCTTATGTGTATAGAAAAAAACTTGAACTTCTTTTATGTTTACATGGATAGAGCTGGAACATACTCTCCTTAGTAAAGTATCTCAAGAATGGAAGAAAAAGTATCCAGTGTACTCATTACTTTCATGAAATCAATTCATATTTACTCATACTTTCTTATGAAAGATCACAACTATAGCCCAGGATGAAGGAGAGAAATGGAGGGGGAATGGAGGGAGAGAGAGAGGTTTGATAGAGAGAGGGTAAACAGTGGGACCACACGTATGGAGTAGATTGCAAGGGTACAAGTTAAATCTATCAAGTATTGAACATAAATGTCTTAACAATAATCAAGTAAATGAAGCGAAAGCTATATTAATTAGGTTGATGTAAGCATTCCAGATTGTATTAAAAAATCAACACATTGTACCCCACATATACATAAATGTATTTATGACCTATGTGTATATGACTTAACGAAAGAAAAATATCTTGAAGAATATTCACTAAGTTCTCTGACAGAAGGTGATTTTATTTTTTATGTCTATATATACTAATTTTCAATACTGCTGCAATAAAATATTTGTAAAATAAATTACATAACAAAATTGATTTAGGTCAAATTCAAGGTTTAAAATTTCATACTTTTGGCTCGGCACCCGTAGCTCACTCAGTGGTTAGGGCACCAGGGCACATACACTGAGGCTGGTGGGTTCAAACTCAGCCCTGGGCCCACCAAACTACAGTGACAACTACAACAAAAAAATAGCTGGGCATTGTGGCAGGCGCCTGTAGTTCCAGATACTTGGAAGGCTGATGCAAGAGAATCGCTGAAGCCCAAGTGTTTGAGGTTGCTGTGAGCGGTGACATTACAGCACTCTACTGAGGGTGACATAGTGAGACTCTGCCTCAAAAAAAAAAAAGAGAATTCATACTTTTATGAGCAGTACTTATAATTCAACAATTAAAAAATAAGTTTCTATGAAACTATAGTGCTTTATTCTTTTATTTCTTAGATAGATGGCCTGGATTTTTTATTGTTATTAAAGACAATTGAGGAATTTTATAAAAGTGAAGATGGAGAAAATCTGGAAATCCTCTGTCCAGTTCAAGATCAAGCCTGTGTAGCTAAATTTGAAGATGGAGTTTGGTATCGAGCAAAAGTCACTGGTAGGAAAGTGCATGTTGTTTCTACAGGAAAATGTTATACTTCAAAGCTAGTACTTTTTTTGAGTTGATACAGATTAAATCTTGAAAGTGATATTATTTGATCTTACCATTTGCTACATCATCTGTTTCTAGAAAGGTAATGATGATATTTGAAGGTAGGAATCTCTGGTTCCTGAGATTTTGTTTGACTGGCAAGGGCTTAACTATTGGGAATCTGGCTAGAAAACTAGTAGATAGTATAAAGAAGCAAAAGTTAATTATTCAAAAACTGGTGATCTCTACCTTCATATTGACTGTTTATGTCTGTCTCATGCTATTTTGTTTATCAAGATACAAGTTAAAGATATAGTCTTTTGAGGCAGCGCCTATGGCTCAAAGGAGTAGGGTGCTGGCCCCATATACCGGAGGTGACGGGTTCAAACCCAGCCCCAGCCAAAAAAAAAGATATAGTCTTTTGTGTCCTCTCAGCTTCCCTTTTAACTTAATAAATTATTCTTTCCTAGGAATTATTTGCTAGACTACTAGCTTTCTCAGTATCTTTTTTCAGTATCCTTATAAGTCAAATAATTGAATTCAACTTAGGAAATAATGGGAAAAATTAAAAGTGGGAATGGAGACAAAATTTATGAAAATAGAAATACTAGCAACAAAAATAGGAAAGTTTGTGATTATTTCCCCAGCTTTGGCTAAAAGAGAACAATTATATACTAAACCTTTGTGGTTTCAGGAATTAGATATAAAACAGGCAATTTAACATTATGTTGTGTTCCCTTTACATGGTTTGTAGATATACTTTTTTTTAGTAAAAGGGTAATTTTTCTTTTTAGTTTGACACTATTTAAAATGTTTTTTCAATTATTAAGGTAATCTAAGATCCTTACAAGTTACTCCTAATATACAACCAGTTCTGAATCTTATCTCAAAACTATTCTTTCAACCTAAGTTTTCTTTTCTTCTTTTATCATCAATTTTAATCTGTTAGTGGTTAGTGACTTGAACTAGCTGAAGAATTTTCAGATGTGATTCTTATGAATGTCTTCGTTTGTTTTTCTATAACAAAATACCACAGACTGGGTAATATATATACTACAGAAATTTATTTCTCACAGTTCTGGAGACTGGGAAGTCCAAAATAAAAGCACCAGTTTATGGAGATTTTGTGGAGGCTTTAGTGTCTGTTTCCAAAAGGACACATAATCCTATTTATGAGCCCTCATGACTCAATCTTATCTCACAAATATTTTGCATTGGGAGGGTTAAGTTTCAACATGAATTTTGAAGGGTATAAAAACATTCAAACCTTAGGAAAGAAGATACCACTTTATATTTGGGTAGATATATTTGGAGCAAATTGACATTTTTTCTGGCAGTAGGTTTTGCAGCTTAAGATTATTGTCTTCAGAACATTATCCAGTTGGTACAAAATAAGGCCCCCTGAAGTCTTTGAGTAGTAACATTCGGGAAAGGTACAGTTTCCATGGTGACTTTTAGGGTGCTAATAGAAATGCTTGTGTGATTCAATTGGCCTGTCTTCCTATACCTTCCCTGGCCTTGTTGAGCTCCACCTCAAAAATGATACTAGGCACTACCTATGGCTCAAGGAGTAGGGTACCAGCCCCATAGACTGGAGGTGGTGGGTTCAAACCCGGCCCTGGCCAAAAACCGGAAAAAAAGAAAATGATACTTAGTTTGGTGAACAGTAGCTTTTTTTGTTTGTTTTCCATCTGCCTTATTTAAAAGATAGTACTACAAGACTTAACACACTTCATTCCTCTCTTGAAGGCAATTACTTTTTATTCTTTTACCTATTTTTTTTGGAATTTACTTGTGTTATTTTGCCTAATAATAAGTAATACTTCAGTTGATGCTTCATTGTTTGATATTATTTATTTACTTCTTTTTCTGTCAGTTAGCTGACAGAAAACTGGCTCTTTTGTCTTCCCTTTACTCTTTGCACTCTAGTTATATTGCAGTTTTTAAATTCATATTCTGTACAAATAAAGCCATAAAATACACTTTAATTGTATTTTTAGTTCATTATTGTATCCATTTTCATTTGCTTTATTTTAATTTATGGCTTTTATAATAGTTCAAAACAATTTTCCACATGATTAGACTTTTTGGATTATTTTATTTTATTTTATTTCTTTTTTTTTTTTTTTTTTTTTAAGATACAGAGTCTCACTTTATCGTCCTAAGTAGAGTGCTGTAGCATCACAGCTCATAGAAACCTCCAACTGCTGGGCTTAGGCGATTCTCCTGCCTCAGCCTCCCGAGTAGCTGGGACTACAGGTGCCCGCCACAATGCCCAGCTATTTTTTGTTCTTGTTGCAGTTTGGCCAGGGCCGGGTGTGAACCCGCCACTCTCAGTATATGGGGCCGGTGCCCTACTCACTGAGCCACATGAGCAGCCCATTTCAGATAATTTTAGTTTGATTTTATCTTTAACTATGAAAACATCCTCCTGTCTTCTACAATTGTGCTGCTTACACATTTGTAGGCTTATTCTCTAGGCTTACTACACATTTATTCTGGAATTTATTTAATTTAGTCAAAGAATACTTCATTGTTTTCCAGTAATGGATACCTTGTTTTGTGGATTTTATGTTACCTCTTTGTTTTGCCCCTTTTTTTGTGGAGCCATCTTCTAATGGTTTCCTCAGAATAAATGGAAAGGTTAGGAATGTAAAACTCTCACATTATATATCAAATGAAAATGGATACAATAATGAACTAAAAATACAATTAAAGTATATTTTATGGCTTTATTTGTATAGAATATGAATAGTTTCCTCAGAATAAATTCAGTACCTTCTGTGTCTTCTGACTCTGCTTTCATATGTGATTTACAGGTTGGGTAAAACAATAACATTCTTTACAATCCATCTTATATGTCTTTGTTTAAAATGGCATCTCCATTCAGAGACTTAAGGAAGGATAAGAATCAAATGGCATTGATAAAATTGAAAATATCCTTTTAGCAGGGAGATTCCAGTGGAAGTGGGGGGATTCCCCTGTCTTCTGGCCTTACACCTATTCTAACCCCTTCTCAGCTATTGCAGATATCTACCACCGTAGGGCCTAAGTTGTTTGAAGTGTCATCTTGAGTACCAGTGCTATGCCACCTTCTTTTACTTCTGCCAAAGAGTGGAGAAGTTTTACCATATAGAAATCACTAATATACACTGTATCAGTTTTTAAATTCAAAAATGATAACCACAAGTTTAATGGCAATGTACATAGGTGCAGGGGGAAGAACTAAAGTCATCCATGTATTTTGAGTATTTTCTAAAAGGTTAGTATGCGATAGGTCTCTATTCAGACTTCATGTGAACCTTCCAGAGATTTCTTTAAAATATAGAGCCTTAGACTGAAATAGAGGTCTGTGTCTACTTGTTTTTTGCAGTATCCTCAAAATATTGTCTCAGAATTTCACAGTTAAATGTTTCTATATGAATTAATCTTTACTTTGATTATTGAATCTTTTGCCTTGATCACCTCGGTTGACTAGCAGTAAACATTTATTAAGTATTTACCTAGTACCTTGTGCTTTTTAAATAGGTGAATTTCAAAAACATCTTATGAGATTAGGCTCTATTTGGTATACTCATTTTTTGGATGAAGTAATGAGGCTTAGGAAAAGTAACTTGCTCCTGGTAATATCTCAGTTTTTATACCTTTAGGTCATAAAGCATTTTAGTGACCAAGCTGGAGTTCTAACACAGTCTGACTCAGATCCTAATTCTTAACTCTTTAACTTACACTGCCTATCATATGTCAGATTTTATTATCTGATTTTGTCTGTCATTTGAATATTTTAAAATGGTTAGTTTCTCATTCTATCAAGTCTACATTGTGGGTGATTTTTTTTTTTTTTTTTTGGAGTCATCTAATGTATAATAATAAAAATATTTTTTACCTAATAAAAAGCATCAAGTTTATATATTATATATTGAACCTAAAAGTTTTCTACTATAGTTGACTGTAGTTCAGTATAAATTTTACTGGATAATTCTCTTACTTTTTCCAAGTTTGTGATTTTTGTTTTTATAATTTTTTAAGGATTGCCTGGGCATCGAGAAGTTGAAGTTAAATATGTGGACTTTGGTAATAGTGCAAAAATAACAGTTAAAGAAATGCGTAAAATAAAAGATGATTTTCTGAATATCCCGGAGAAGGTAATTATTTATTATGAATTGTAGAGGTAGATTATTAGCACATATGTAGAAGTATTTTTAGAAGTCATTTATCATAGAAGTGTTCAGTTAACCACCACTTTTGTCTATAAATAGTTGTGGATATGAGGAGTATAGATAAATGTTGCTACAGTTACTTTTTAAGAAATAATGTGTGTCTCTTGGCAAATAAGCATGGATTATAAATATTACCAATACATGTATGTTTGTATCTTAAGTATGTATTGGTCTTCAGATTTTAATATATCAGATTGAGATATATAATGCGAGAGTTTTATGTTTATCACATTAGTTAAAAAAGCTCATCTCAGTCTCAGCACCTTAGCTCAGCAGCTAGGGCACCAGCCACATATACTGGAACTGATGGGTTCTAACCTAGCCTGCTCGGGCCTGCCAAATAACAATAACAACTACAATAAAAAAAAAAAAAAAAAAAGCTCAGTGTTGTGGTGGGCACCTGTAGTCCCAGCTACTTGGGAGGCTGACGTAAAAGAATCGCTTAAGCCCAAGAGTTTGAGGTTGCTGTGAACTGTGACACAACAGCACTCTACTGAGGGTGACATAATGAGACTCTGTCTCAAAAAAAAAAAAAAAACTCATCGCAGAAGTACTTTTACTGTATCTCATTTATACCTAAGTATGTTAAGTATGTACATACAAGTATGTACTACTTTACAATATATGTGTGTAAAATAGAAAGTGAAATCTGAGAGACTGTAAAAATTTTAACCTTGTTTATCTCTGTGGAGTAGGGTTCTGAAAAAGGCTAAGAAGGGGCCTCATTTTCTAATTATTTACTCCTGTGTTATGTGAGTTATTAAGCCATGTTTTTCATTTTAAGAAATTTGTGGTATTATAGGGAAAAAATGTAAAAGTACATCTGAGCAAAAAAAATAATAACTCAGTATTATTGTTCAATATTTTTGGTGTCTATATGCTTCTAAGATGCATATTCTATGTTTTTAGCAATTATAGAATCAAAATATAAATAGTCCTATAACCTGCTTTTCATAATTAATGTCATAAGTAATAGTAATTCTTTTAATGAACACTTGTTTTTGTATATGAATGTGTGATAATTTGTTCAGCCAAATACTGTACTGATTCTATTATTTGCATTTATAAAGTACTTTGACAACTTTACACATTTATTTGATTATTTTTAAATATGTATTAAATCCAAACACAAAGATTAGTTTTGTACAGACTTAACAGTAATCTTTATTTTAGTTCTAAAATAACTAGAAATTCAGTTTATTTTCTTAATGGTGCAATTTTGTTTGACACAGGCAATTAAATGTAAGCTGGCTTATATTGAACCATGTAAAGGGATGGTGCAGTGGTCCGTAAAAGCTAAAGAAAAATTTGAAGAAAAGACTCAAGATAAATTTATGACATGTTCAGTTATTAGTAAGATACTTCCATTTTTACTTGTTTCGTTATACATAACTTAAAATAACAACAGCATAGTGATATAACACTTGTCAGATCTTAGAATGAATTCAGTGTGCCATCAGTAGTAATAGATAAGATTTGTTAAGAGTTAAATACAATAGAATTATATCTTGTGTGGGCTTCAGAGTCTAATGTCAGCATATGGGGCAACAATTACTATGAAAGATTGTCACCCTTGACATGGTCCCTGGAAAGCCCTAAAACCAGAAATCAGCTTTTTTTTTTTTTTTTTTTTTTGAGACATAGTCTCATTTTGTTGCCCTTGGTAGAGTGCTGTGCCATGGCATTACAGCTTACAGCAACCTCAAACTCTTGGGCTTAAGCGATTCTCTTGGCTTAGCCTCCCAAGTAGCTGGGACTACAGGCGCCTGCCACAACACCTGTCTATTTTTTTGTTTTTAGCAGGCCAGGGCTAGATTTGAACACACCAGCCCTGGTGCATGTGTCCGGCGCCCTACCCACTGAACTACGGGCGCCACCACAATCAGCTTCTTTTATTTGTTTACATTTTTGCTAGGGCTCTGTCTCTGTCTTTAACGCAGTAGATGCTAACTAAGTAAGCTTTAATTTCAAGAAAATGAGGAAGATAGGACATGATTGGTAAATAGTTTTTGTTTTGTTATTTTTTGTCTCATTTGGCTTAAGTGAATCCATCTGGAGGCCATCAGTATATTTTGAAAAAAGTTATTTCTTTTTGGGAACAGTTTGGGTCCAAAACACAGTCTGACCTCTAGCCCACAATTTTGTAACATAACAAATCCTGAAAATCAAAAGTGTAAAGTGTAAAGGCAAAATCTGTTCTAAATTGGCATGAAGGTATATGTAGTCTTTATCTACTTTATAGTGAATATTCATATATTCCGCTTTAATAATATTTGTGGGCTGCTGCCACAGACTCTGCTGGGGGTATTACATAGAAGCTACCATGTTCCACGTAGCTCTTCTTAACTAGAAAAAGTCTGAATTTCTAAAACATATCTGGTGGCCCCAAGAGTTTTGGATAGAGGGACTGAGAATATGTTTTTTATCTGGAATTTTAATCTGTTCCAAAGCCATAACAAACACTGGCTGCATTGGGCTTAATGAGTACTAGGGCAGGATATACAAGATAATGTTTACTGAGGCTTGATGTGTAGGACTTTCAAGGGTAGTTTCTACTGTATCCATTTTTCCCCTTTATCACGCTGCCTTTCAGAATGATTCTTTATCAACTCTTGAAAAAAGCTTTCTAATAGGTACACTTATAACTGGATAATATAGGATGTTACTGCTAGTAATGGTTATCTTTTTATTTGGAATCATTCCGACTAGTAGCTACCAGCTGCTATTGTGGAAAGCATAGGCATATATTGATTTTGGTACATATTTTAGAGGTATTTCCTAAAGAAATTACTGTGTTTAGCACATATTCAGATATTTATTGACTGTGCTATTTACTGTAAATAAGTAAACAGGCATGTGAGATATAAATTTTAGCTTCTGTTAAGTCCTAATCTAGTTTAAGAAATAGATCAGGTAAAAAGAATTAAAAGTTCGATGGTTTGTCCTAAAAAACACAGGGACAGAAAAAAACCTCTAGTTAATTGAGGAGTCTAGGTTATTTTTGTTGTTTTAAGCTTGTTGCCATTTTTTTTTTAAAGACAAGTGTCTCACTATGTCACCCTCAGTAGAGTCCCGTAGCATCACAGCTCATAGCAACCTCAAACTCCTGGGCTCAAGCAATTCTCTTGCCTCAGCTTCCTGAATAACTGGGACAACAGGCGCCTGACACAACACCCCGCTATTTTTTTGTTGCAGTTGTCATTGTTGTTTTAGCAGGCCCTGGCTGGGCTTGAAGCTATCAGCTTCAGTGTATGTGGCCAAGACCCTACTCACTGAGCAACTGGTGCTGTGCCTTTTTTTTTTTTTTTTTTCCTTGCCATAGAGTCTCACTTTGTCACCCTCAGGGCAGTGCCATGGCATCATAGCTCACAGCAACCTCAAACTCTTGGGCTCAAGGAATTCTTTTGCCTCAGCTTCCCAAGTAGCTGAGACTACAGGCACCTGCCACAACAGCCAGCTATTTTTAGAGACAGGGTCTCACTCTGGCTCAGACTGGACCCATGAGCTCAGGCAGTCTACCGGCCTCGGCCTCCCCAGGTGTTGGGATTAGATGTGTAAGCCATTGGTGCCATTCTTGTAAAAACTAGAAACCTTCATAGATAATCACTGGCCTGAGTTAACTTTCATTTACTTTTGTCCTCCTAGAGCTTGGTTGAACTCCATAAAACAGTTTACCGTATATACTCGAGTATAAGCCGAGTTTTTTCAGCACAAAATTTGTGCCGAAAAACCCGAACTCGGCACAAATTTTGTGCCGAAAAATCTCGGCTTATACTCAAGTATATACGGTAAGAATACAACAGAATACTTCTTCAATGAATATTGTCAATTTATACTTTTCTGAGTCTACAAAAGCTTTAAATTGATTTTGGTTCATTATAGAACAAACACAGCACACAACAGCACACAGTAACCTAAAATAAAATGTTCACTGATTTTTATATGCTACAGATAACATTGACAATTCATTTCTATCTGCAAATTGCTACTTTAACTCCTAGAGAGAGACTATGACGTTATTCAGCAAGAAATCTCCTATATGCAAAATGAAAGAAATTAAAGTTTCCAATTTTTAACAACTTGTTCATTTATTATACTTTGCAACAAAATTATTTCTTTCTCCAAACTAGTCTTAATTGTTTTATAGAAATTCTGGAAGACAGTGTGCTCCTAGTTGAGCTTTTTGATTCCCATAGTGCTCCAGGAATGACTCCTACTAGTATTAATGACCAGCTTGTCAAAGAGGGCCTAGCATCTTATGAAGTAGGGTAAGTAGAAGTGTAACTTTCATATGTAATTTTTTTTTTTTTTTTTTGAGACAGAGTCTCACTATGTTGCTCTTAGTAGACTGCCATGGCGTCACAGCCCACAGCAACCTCAAACTCGTGGGCTTAAGCCATTCTCTTGCCTCAGCCTCCCAAGTAGGTAGGACTATAGGCACCTGCCACAGCACCCAGCTTTTTTGTTGTTGTTGTTTAGCAAGCCTGGGCCAGGTTTGAACCCGCCAGCCCTGCTGTATGTGGCCAGCAACCTAACCATGAGCTACAGGTGCCGAGCCATATATGTAATATTTTAATCACACGAAAGGAAGCCGGCGTGTTACCTCCCGATGGGGTATCTGCTTAGGCTGTAGTCTTAGAAATCTTCTCTGTTCCTTGGTCAGAAAAAGTAGAAAATAATTGGAGTCATTAGTCTAAGGAGAAATGGAGTAGCTTTTCCTCCCTAGGGAACCCAGAAACCAAGAGAAAGGTTCTTAGAGATCAGGGGTGCTTCTAAGAAACAGAGACTGGCATCTTACCTCCAGGTGGAACATCTGCTTAGGCAGCCCTTGTGCCTGCTTGAGAAGGGAATTGAGAGGAGAAATGGCAAAATAGGGAAATGGCAGAGTAGAGAGTAAGCCTAGTGGTAGAGTATGTTACAGTAGAAATGTGAATTTTCTCTTGGGTTCAAGTGGGTACTTCGAAATGCCAGCCTTGAGGCATTGTGCTAATATGCACCTAGGACAGGCTGATAGTTGAAGTGACCCCAGAAGCAGAATAGAGAATTGGTGAGGACAGATTGGAAGGGTTTAAAGTCAAGACAAAAAATTCTTCTAAGATAGGGACTGGCCGGGTCAGAATAGCCCCTGGGTGGGAGTGGGGCATCTTCTGAAGAACTTCCGCATGTAGCCCTCATGAGGGCCACCATTTAGACCATGTGAATTTGTGAGGCCTGTCAGCATAAGGCAGAGTAGTGTCACCCAGGCCTGCAATGGTGACTTTCAGTGTTAGGGGTATGTGGCCATGCTTCTGCTGCCCACTCTGACACTAGAGGAACTAGTAGTAGAAGGAGGGACTGTTGTTTTTCCACTGCAGGTCTCGAAGGGAGGGGAAAGAGATAAGAGTAAACTTTCCAACTGCACTGGACTGAATCTTTTCTTTTCTTCTAAAAGTCAGAATTATTGAGATATAACTTATATACAGTAAAAATTTATTCTTTTAAAGTGCATAGTTAAATGGATTTTGACAAACATACAGTGATTGCAAATCCATTATAGTCAAGATACACACTTGAGCAAATACAAACATAAGTATTTTTCATATTAGTCTTTTTTTTTTTTTTTTTGCTAACTTTTCTTATTTTTCAGATACACCCTCAAAGATGATTCTAAAAAGCATATTGAAGTATGGGATCCTTCTCCAGAAGAAATTATCTCAAATGAAGTAAACAACTTAAATGCCGTGTCTACAAAATGTCTACCTAATGAGAATTTCCAATCACTTTATAATAAGGAACTACCTGTGCATATCTGTAATGTGGTATCTCCTGAGAAGATTTATGTTCAGTGGTTATTAACAGAAAATCTACTTAATAGGTATAATATGTAAGGAAAGCATAATGCTTATGATTTTATCCTTTCATATTTTGTTTCAAAGAACTAGAAGTCACAAACAGCATTTTAAAAACTAAATAGTCTCTAGTTAGAAATATAAAAATGGTATCTCTTTTGGTTATATTCACCATATGAGAATTTATTCATTCCATAAATACTTGCTGAGCACCTACCATATGACAGCCATATCTAGGTGTTGAAAATAAAGTGGTAAAAATATGAAGACGCCTTTGCTGTTCTAATAGGGGAGAGACAACAAATAAAACTTTTATTGTGGCAGATAGTGATAAAGGGCAGTAGGGGAGAATAGGCATTTGGAGAGGAGGGCAGTTTTAAGGTGCATAAGGAAGAACTCATAGAGATAGTGACATTTGAAATGGGCCTGAGGAAGGAGGGAGGGAGTCATGTGGGTATCTAAGAAAAGCTCATGGCAGACAGAGAAGAGCTCCTGCCAAGACCTGAGGTAGAAATATGCTTGGTACACTTGAGGAAGAGCAAGGTATCCATTGTGGCTGGGGTGGAACAAGCAAGACAGGAGAGTAGAAAACATGTGGTCAGAGAATTATAAAAGAAAAGTTTTAGAAAGTTAAATGTTTTTTTATCTTTATATAGTTTAGAAGAAAAGATGATAGCTTTTTATGAAAACTCAAAATGGAAACCTGTTAAATGGGAAAGTGATATGCATTGTGCTGTTAAGATCCCAGATAAGAATCAGTGGCGAAGAGGCCAGATCATCAGAATGATTACAGACACATTGGTAGAGGTAAACTACAGAGTTAAAAGTATAATCATGAAAGTGCATGCATTTTGGATTTGGGGAGGAGGGGTCCTGGAATTATTTAGTCCAAATTTTACTATGTTTTTCAGTTTGGAGAAAAATATTTTAAAGTATTGTTTTTGCATAGACTTAAAGTTATTGTTTTCTTAGGTCTTGCTGTATGATGTGGGTGTTCAACTAGTAGTGGATATTAACTGCTTAAGAGAACTTCAAGAAAATCTAAGAACAATGGGAAGATTATCTTTGGAATGCTCTCTTGTTGATATAAGGTAGTTTTTAACTGAATAAATTAATTTTCTCATTGAATACTATCATTTTAACTATTTTTAAGTGAGATTTTTGTCAGTTTTAATTTTGCTAAATGTTCTGAAATTTTCCTAAAATTCAGACAATGTAGAGTTTTAAGAAGAGGGGAAGATAAAATTGAAGTGCATAAATTTAGTGGCATTAAGAAATAGAAGGGTAAGGCTAAGTGCAGCGACTCACACCTGCAATCCTAGAACTCTAGGAGGCTGAGGAGGATGGATTACATGAGCTCACAGGTTGGAGACCAGGCTGAGCCAGAGTGAGACCTCATCTCTAAAAATAGCCAGGCATTGTGGTAGGCACCTGTAGCCCCAGCTATTCCAGAGGCTGAGGCAAGGGGATTGCTTGAGCCCAAGAGTTTGAGGTTACTGTGAGCTGGTATGCCACAGCACTCTACTGAGGGCTACAAAGTGAAACTCTGTCTCAAAAAAAAAATAAAAAGAAAGAAATAGAAGGATAGTGGAGATGGTTAATGGGTGCAAAAATAGAGTTAAATGGTTAGATAGAATGAACAAAGTGACTATAATCTACAATTAATTCAGGTATAATTTAAAAACCAAAAAAGTAGAATTGGAATGTTTTCTAACACAAAGAAATGAGGTAATGGAGACCCCAGTTACACTGATTTGATTAATTCACATTCTATGCTTGTATTCAAAGCATCATATGTACTATATAAAGATATACAACTATTATGTACCCCTAATAATTAAAAGTAAATTTTATTGAATAGATATTCTTTCCCCCATTGTATGATATTGTCTGCTTTGTCAAAATTCAGATTGGCAATAGGAGGATGGTTTTATATCTGAATTCTGTTCTGATCCATTGATCTATGTCTCTGTTCTTGTGTCAGTACCATGTTGTTTTGGTTACTGTAGCCTTGCGCAGTATAGCTTGAAATCCAGTCAAGTGATGGCTCTGATTTGTCCTTTTTGCTTACGGTTGTTTTGGCTGTTTGGGCTCTTTTCTGGTTCCCTATGAAGCATAGAATTATTTTTTCCTAGATCAGTGAAAATGATATTGGTATTTTAACAGGGATTGCATTGAATCTGTAGATCACTTTAAGTAGTGTAGACATTTTAACAGTATTGATTCTGCTGATAACATGAGCATGATTTTACCATATGTTTATTTGCTCTGTAATTTCCTTCCTCAGTGACTCTGTAGTTCTCCCTGTTGGAGTCTTTTACCTCCTTTGTTAAATATATTCCTAGCTATTTTATTTTCTTTGTTGATTGAATCTTTAGTTTGAGTCTCAGCTTAACTGCTATTGGTATATAGGAAATTGGATAGCCACATGTAGAAGAGTGAAACAAAATTCATACCTCTCACCACTCACAAAAATCATTTCACAATGGACAGAAGACTTAAACCTAAGGCATGAAATTATAACAATTCTAGAATGAAATGTTGGAAAAACTCTTTTAGATATCAGCCTAGGCAAAGAATTTAAGAACCCCAAATCAATCACAGCAACAACAAAAATTCACAAATGGGACCTTAAATTAAATTAAATTAAATTAAAAATTAAATTAAAAAGCTTCTGCCCAGCCAGGGAAACAATCAATAGAGTGAATAGACAACCTATAGAATGGGAGAAAATGTTTGCATGCTATATATGCATTAAAGGACTGATAACATATAATCAGAATCTGTAAAGAACTCAAGCAAATCAGCAAGAAAAAATATAAACAATCTCATAAAAATGTGGGCAAAGCCATGAACGAGAAGCTTTTTGAAAGAAGACATACTAACGGCCAATAAACACCTGAAAAAATGCTCAACATTTCTAATCATCAGGGAAATGCAAATCAAAATCACAATGAAATAACTAACTCCAGTAAGAATGACCAAAAAATCCCAAAATAATACATTCTGGCATGGATATGGGGAGAAAGGAACACTTATCACTGTTAGTGGGACTGCAAACTAGTGCAACCTCTATGGAAAATCATGTGGAGATAACTTAAAGAACTAAAAGTAGGCTTACCATTTGATCTAACAATTCCACTATTGGGTATTTACCCAAAGGAAAAAAGACATGTTATCAAAAAGACATGTGCACTCAAATGTTTATTGCAGCATAATTCACAATTACAAAGATGTGGAATCCAAGTGTCCATCAATACATAAATAGAGTAATAAAATGTGGTATATGTATACCATGGAGTACTACTCAGCCATAAAAGCAAATGGTGATCTAGTATCTTTTGTAACAACCTAGATGGACCATTCCTCTAAGTGAAATATTGCAAGAATGGAAAAACAAATACCATGTGTATTCCCTATTAAATTGGAACGAATTTATCAACACCATGTGCACATTTGGTAAGAAAACTCAATATAAGCAGGTGGGAGGGGGCAGGAAGAGAGAAGTAAATTCACACCTAATAGGTACAGGGCACACTATCCAGGTGAGGGGCACACGTACAGTTTTGACTCAAATTGTGCACTAGTAATTCATGTAACCGAAACATTTCTACTCCCTTAATATTCTGAAATTAAAAATAGAAATTTTAAAATGTGTTTTAATGGATATAGGTGAATATGAAAGGTATCTAGATAGAATTCATACTATTTAGTATAAAACTTATTTTGAGGAAGAACAAAGGCAGATAGAAATAAAATGTGTTATGTTTAGGATTGCATGGAAAGATAAAAACAAGTAAATTACCGAAAAAAGTAAATTATAGAGGATTCTGGGTAAATGGCATGGCATAATATTTTAGTCTACTGCAATCAAGCCATGAAAACAGAACTACTTGGATAGTAAAACTAAAGGTAGCACAGTCAATATCCACAACAAAAGTAGGTGACATGTTACTCCTGTGAGTCCCCAAATAATGAGCAGGTGGGGCACACCATGACTCTTAGGGTATCAGCATGTGTCCAAAAGGAATTGGAGGGAAGACTGAGATTCTAACAGCCCTAAGAACAGTATTTTGCTGCAGCATGAAGTCCAATCTGAGAATAACAACCAAAACCGAGAAGAGAGAAATGCAGGGTGCAGGGTCGTAGCTGAATGTAGGAGACCTGTAAATATGTCAGAGTCCCATGGTGCAGAGCCATCTTAGTCATACAACCTCTTCAAAGTAAACTGAAGCTCCTTTCCATGATCCTACACTTAGGAGAAACCATTAGGAATAGAGTTCAATTTCAGCAAGACAGATAATGGAACTAAGGAAAGAAAAGATTCAGATAAGTGGGGAAGAGAGAGCAGAGGTAAAGAATCTGACAGCATGACACCTACATTGTGTCACTTCAGGAAAAACAGCAGGAAGAGAGTTCTAGAGCCTTAAAGCTGAATAAGCAATTATGATCTCCCACCTCCTCGTAAAAGCATAGGAAATTTTATTTCATTTAAAACATGAGCAAAAGAAAGTATTTCAGTTAAATCCCTTATAAGTTTCTATGAGAAAAATAATAAGGAGCCAATAAGATCCCTAGAGTCAATGGAAATAAGCCAAAGGGACATGGCCACAAGTCAAGAGTGTAGTCTAAGATCTCAAAATGAACCAGAAGAAATTTAGAAAATAATAGGTGTTACAAAAGAACAATATAAAGCAAATTTAGAAAATTCAGAAATAAGGTGGTCAGCAATAAAGCAAGATTTGAAAATGATGACAGAACTCAGGAAAGAATTAGAAATAAAAGGAAATCATACCAACAATATTCACTAAACTGGAGAACGTGAAAGCAAACACAATAAAGCCTCAGTTTTTAAAATTAAAAAAGAACAAAAATCTTCAAACAAAACCTAAAGATATCTAAAACAGACCGAAAAAACAATTTAAGTGTAGTAGGAATCCCAAAGAAGAAAACTAAAAGCAATAGAGCAAATACTAAAAATTGCAAGTAAGGGAAGTAAACAAAAGCTAATTTAAAACTACAGTATATGTTGAAAGGGCATACTGTATATCTAGGAAAATAAATTCAGAATGGCCAACATGGAGATCATTTAATAAAATTAATAGTTTATAAGAGAAAGAAAATCACAATGGCATCACTAGTGCTTTCTGCCAGAAAGTGGAGCAACATAAATATTCAAGAAGAAAATGGAAAGCTCTGGATTTTATATTCAGCTAAAGTGACCTTCAGATATAAAGACCACAAACTGTTATGACTGTTCAAGAATTTGGGGAAATTTTTCTGGGAACCTTTGTGAGGAATTTTTAATTATGAGGGTTCAGATAACCCAGCCCTAGCCAGCTAAAAACAACGACAACTGCAACAACAACAAAAAATGGCCAGGCATTGTTGTGGGCACCTGTAGTCCCGGCTACTTGGGAGGCTGAGGCAAGAGAATCACTTAAGCCCAAGAGTTTGAGGTTGCTGTGAGCTGTAACATTACAGAACTCTACAGAGGGCTACAGCTTGAGACTCTGTCTCAAAAAACAAAACACACACAAAAATAAACCCCAGCAGTATCAGTACAAATTTATTAAGTATTTTAATTGTAAAAATATATATATTTTTAGCCTCATAGCATGAATGATTCAGTAACAGTGAGCTACTCTAGTATATAAACTGTAATCTCTAAATACTATTTAAAACTAAAAGAAATTAGTGCTCCTTAGGAAAATGTCTGATCCCAGGTCTTGGAAAGGAAATGAACCTAGAATATCATGTCATAGTAAAAATCAAGAAAGCTATAAAAATTATTGGGATTATGACAGAAAGACTCGGTACCCAACCTAAATAAACCTCCACTCAGGAAAGATGGGACCATTTGAACACTAAGAGGATAATTGTAATGTTTTAAAGTGTTTGATGTCTTTAAATACATAAGTTCATAGTGATTAAAAACTCATTTGGCTTGGTGCCTATAGCTCACTGAATAGTAAGCAGCAGCCACATACTCGGAGGCTGCCATCAAAACAGCATGGTAGTGGGCGGTGCCTGTGGCTCAAGGAGTGGGGTGCTAGCCCCATATACCGGGGGTGGTGGGTTCAAACCCGGCCCAGCCAAAAACAAAACAAAACAAACAAACAAACAAAAAAAAAAAACCAGCATGGTACTGGCACAAAAATTGAGATACAGAGCTATGGAATAGAATAGGGAATCTTGAGATGAACCCAGCCATGTATCATCCTTTGATCTTTGATAAGCCTAACAAAAACATACACTGGGGAAAATAATCCTTATTTAACAAATGGTGCTGGGAGAACTAGTTATCCACATGAAGAAGACTGAAACTGGACCTGCACCTCTCACCATTGGCAAAAATTGATTTATGTTGGATAGAAGATTTAAATTTAAGACAGAAAACAATAAAATTCTAGAGGAGTGTGTGGGGAAAATGGAAGATACTGGCCTGGGAAAAAACTTTATGAGGAAGCCCATCTACCCCCGGCAATTGCAGCAATACCAAAAATAAATAACTGGGACATGATCAAGCTAAAAAGTTTTGCATAGCTAAGGGTACCGCAAACAAAGCAAACACACAGCCCTCAGAATGGGAGAAGATTTCTGCATGTTATTAATCTGACAGAGGCCTGTTAACTAGAATCTACAGAGAACTTAAACAACACGAAAAGAGCAAACAATCCCCTTTATAACTAGACAAGAGACTAGAACAGAAACTTCTCTGAAGATGACAGATGAATGGCCAACAAACACATGAAAAAATGCTTATCATCTTTAATCATCAGAGAAAAGCATATCACAACCACTCTGAGATACCACCTAACTCCAGTGAGATTATCCCACATCACAAAGTCCCAAAACTTCAAATGGTGGCATGGATGGTGGAGAGAATGGAGCACTTCTACACTGCTAGTGGGATTGCAAATTAAATAAAACTTTATGGAAAGAAGGATGGAAAATTTTCAAAAAACTAAAAGTTGACCTTCCATCTGATCCTGCAATCCCATTATTAGGTATCTACCCAGAAGAACAAAAATTATTTTACCACAAAGACATTTGCATCAGAATGTTTATTGCAACCCAAATCATAATTGCCAAATTGTAGAAGCAACCTAAATGCCCATCAACCCCTGAATGGATCAACAAATTCTGGTATATGTATACCATGAAATACTATTCAGCCATCAAAACGATGGAGACTTTACATCTTTTATGTGTTACCTGGATGGAGTTGAAACATAATTCTTCTTAGTAAAGTATCTCAAGAATGAAACAATAAATGTCCAATGTATACAATCCTATTATAAAATCAATATATAAACAGTTACACACTAATATAAACAATAAAACACAAATATAGTCTAGTAAGGGGGTAGCAGGAGGTGGGAGAAAGGAGTGGGGAGGATGATTGGTGGAAGGAGGGATAGCATTTTGTGGGATCTCACTTAAGTGCACAGTGCACTTAAGGGGTGTATAGCACGCCCCTTGGATGAGGGGTTCTTTTACAACTGGAACTTTACCTTAGAAGTGGGAACAATGTAATCTAAAAATTTGTATCCTCATGTTAATTTGAAATTAAAAAAAAAATTATTTAAAAAAAGACTCTTGGGAGTGGATTAAAGATGGCAGCTGAGTAACAGCTTCCCTGTAACTGGGCTTGGCGAATCTGGGGAGACAAGACTCCAGACATCTCTGGCCGGTGGGATCTGCCTATGATCATCCCTTTGAGGATACAGAGAGCCAGCAAGGGACTTTTGGACCACAGGAGGAAGACAAAAACAGTGGAAAACTGGCAAGTGGCTGCGTGTGTTCGATCAACCTAATCACGCCGGCAACCATGAGTACAAGCAGCAGTGAGACTGCAAACCGGAAAAGCCTTACCTGTGAACTTTTTTGGTGTTCTTGGACTTGGCGCTCAGTTGAGCTGCATTGGGGAGAGCTTGAGCAAAAGTGTGGAGAACTTTGGGCATTGTCTGGGACCC
>CAUYPK010068194.1:0-19944 GCA_963574355.1 Loris lydekkerianus | reverse complement strand
AACTTCCCGAGCCTGACTAGAAGTAGATCCATCGAGCTACTTCCGCGTAGCAACGACTCAGCAAGGCCCGGCCTGAAACTGCCTCTACCTAGATACAGCCAATGTGGTACCATGCCACTGGCCCGACCCTGTCACGCACCTCTTCCCCGCCTTCTTTCCCTGCCCCTTCTCCACAATTAAAAAATAAATAAATATGTAAATAAATAAATAAATAAATAAATAAGAAACCAGGAAAAAAAAAATTGTATAATCAAAATAATTATTCTTCATCCATAACCATGGATTTGTATCCACATTTGTGTCTGTCTCTAATGCATGTCACTGGTTTTTCTATAGAATGCATTTTTTGAATATTTTATTTCTTCACAAAATTGTCTGCAATCTTCAAAATTACATTTTAAGATTCCTAAATTTGAAATTGTTGACATTTTCAAATAACTCTTCTCAGTAGGTCACACTATTTTTGACAAAATACTCTGTCCACAGTTGCAAAAATACCTAAGTAGATATGAAGAGACTGCTAAAGAATATTCTCAACTCTAATTTTTTCATGTTGAAATTTGTAAATACTTCCATCTAGAAATGTTTACTGTTATCTATCTTAGTAATTCTTTTCAGAATATGCTTTGTCAACAAATATTTTTGAAAGACAAATCTCATCAAATAAGTTGATTTGGTATATTATTCTTTTGAAACCTATTAACCTTCTTTCTTAATTTCATTATATTCTAATACAGAATATAAATGTATCAAATTAAAAACATTTAAAACAATCAAAAGACTGTTCCCAGTAATCAAGATAGTTCAAAGTGCAATCAAAGCTTTCAAAAATAAATCTTGGCTAAAAAAAAAAAAAAAAATTTATTTTCATTCCTCCATGTCATCTGCTGTTACAGAAAATAACCTCAGTACAAGTGGTCTGGACAGGCTATCAAAAGACATTACCTACTTTAAACCAGGAAAAAAAAATAGACTAAAGCTCCATATTTCCTGAAGCAAACGTGATGTGCCTCTAAAATAAAAATGGAGAAACATCATAAAAAAGTGAAGAGAATATATGCTCCAAGTTACTGTCTCACAAAGGAAAATAAATGTAGGTCATTTGTATTTTGTGTGGTCCATGTTCAAGATTTATAAGGCCAATTCTATTTTTCTGAATTTCATAAGCAGTAAAAATAAATTCCTACTTTAGGAAAAAATATATGTTCAGTCCAAAAATATTTGAGGAATTTGAATGTCCTCCAATAGTGAAATAGGTAAATTACGGTATATCAACTCCATGGACTATAATGGGACCCATGAAATGTCTGATATGATATTGATGGGGTAGACAAGACTACAAATTTTCTGGGGTGGCACCTGTGGCTCAAAGGAGTAGTGTGCTGGCCCCATATGCCAGAGGTGGTGGGTTCAAACCCAGCCCTGGCCAAAAACTACAAAAAAAAAAAAGACTACAAATTTTCTAATTTCTTTCCTTATAGCTAATGTAAAATAGTATTTAAAGGGACAAAAACTGGAAGATAATACAAATAATGATAAACAGTTCTGTCATGGTACTGGAATAAGAATGATCTTTCCTTCTTTAAAAAAATTATTTACGAAGTGCAGTGCCCATGGCTCAGTGAGTAGGCCGCCAGCCCCATATACCAAGGGTGGTGGGTTGGAACCCAGCCTCTGCCAAACTACAACAAAAAAAATAGCTGGGCATTGTGGTGGGCACCTGTAGTCCCAGCTACTCAGGAGGCTGAGGCAAGAGAATTGCCTAAGTCCAAGAGCTAGAGGTTGCTGTGAGCTATGATACCACGGCACTCTACCGAAGGCAACAAAGTAACACTCTGTCTCTAAAAAAAAAAAAAAAAAAATTTACAGGGCCTATCAAACAACAATGACAACTACAACCAAAAAAAAAAAAAAAAATAGCCAGGCGTTGTGGTGGGGCTGAGGTAAGATAATTGCTTAGGCCCAAGAGTTTGAGATTGCTGTGAGCTGTGACGTCACAGCATTCTACTAAGGGTGGCACAGTGAAACTCTGTCTCCAAAAAAAAAAAAATTATTTAATTCCACTATAATATTAGTCATTGCATATTTTTAAGTGATGTTCTATACATTAACTTCAGAGTTATAATGTACTGATCTAGTCAGAGATATTCAATAGAAATACAATGCAAGTCACGTATTTTAAATTTTCTAAGAACCAATTGAAAAAGTAAAAAGACGAAATGAATATATTTTACTTGATCCAATAATCCAGCATACCACCATTTGTATATGTAATCACTAGTGAAAAAAACAATTAATGAGCCATTTTAAAATTTTTGGTACAATATTAGAAATCTACATTCAAACTCACCACATTTCAAATGCTCAGTAGCCACATGCAGATAGTGACTCTTTTTTTTTTTTTTTTTTTTGTAGAGACAGAGTCTCACTTTATCGCCCTTGGTAGAGTGCCGTGGCGTCACACAGCTCACAGCAACCTCCAACTCCTGGGCTTAGGCGATTCTCTTGCCTCAGCCTCACAAGTAGCTGGGACTACAGGCGCCCACCACAACACCCGGCTATTTTTTTTTGTTGTTGCAGTTTGGCCTGGGTCGGGTTTGAACCCGCCACCCTCGGCATATGGGTCCGGCGCCCTACCCACTGAGCCACAGGCACCGCCCAGATAGTGACTCTTTATTGGATAGTATATTCCTATTGGATAAAAGATCGGTCCCTCATCCCCACAAATATTATAATATTAAATTTAGAAATAAAAATATATTAGAAAAATGGAAGTTTACAGGTTAAATTATAAAGACATTCTCTCCGAATTGATGGAGTTGTCACAATAACAGGACAACCTTCTCCTTACAGAGTCAAGAGGAAATTTTATGTCTGTAACTCCATGGGACCACAGGAAAAGGACTTGCATCTGATTACCTTGTGTAGTTCTCTTTGTATCCAGAAATGTCATCATTGGGAGATCGCAGTCTGCGCTGAGACGGTGCTTCCAGATGCCAATAGTTGATGCGGTTTAGGAACATTTTTGCCAACTCGACTATTGTCTGCCTTTCTTTTGATGGCAGGTGACTAAATTTGTACTGTACAAAGTTATTCACACCCTTAAAAGGAGGGAAAGGCAATTTATTCGCACAGGTATGAAATCATACTAATTCCAAACACCCACACAGCCAGTCCCACTAGTGGTTATTAGCAAAGGAACAGACATTTCTCTATTCACAAAAATCTCTTCCATCTCCCTAAAACAGCAATGCCCAGAGGGAATGTTGCCTCAGATCACAGCAGATGAAAAGTGACAAGACAGAGAAGCTGTGAACTGTGATTCTATGCCTGCTGCAATCCTGAAGCGCTAAAGAAAAAAATCAAAACTGTGGACTGAAAAGGTCAAAACCTCTTAAACAAAAAACATGACTGATTTGCAGAATAATTCTTGCTTCGCTATCAGCACAGGAGCTCAAATATAACAGGGTTCTGGAATAATTATTATGTTTTTACATTACACTTAATCAAAAGGCTGCCAGCATGCCTTCCACTGAACCAAACCACTAAAATTTAAATCTTATACTATCAATCTTTTGGTTTCAGCAAGCTTACCAAAAAAAAAAAAAAAAAAAAAGTCATTCAAACTATGTGCTTTTTAAAAAATCTGTGGGTTAGGTTAACTTTTCTTCAGAACATTCCCATTTCATTAATTTCAAATAAAAAAAATAAAAAATAACAATGGATTCTTACTTAATACAGTTTGGAAGCAAAATAAAATTTATGCTACTAAAAAATTACTGATAAAAATACCTTTATTTGTATTATGTCTTCTGTCGCCATTCTCATCAAAAAATTCAGTCCAGAGTGTTTTTATTAGACAAACAATAAAAAGCTAAAAAGTGATGCTGATGAGATATACTGACAACACTTTAAAGAAAAAGTCTATACATTTTAACAGCTTCCCCGAGTAAAAAGGCTTCTTTCCCGGAATCATAACAGATCAGGAAGTCAATTTTAGGATACAAAATCTCCTTTCTTTTTTGCATTTTTTTTTTTTTTTTTTTTTTGCTTGAACTACAACGTTTTATTTACCTTGCTACTGAATTCCCTTACCTCAATAGCCTTTCTCAGAGCCAAACAAAAGGACAAAGACTTGTTTTAATTTTAAAACATCACAAGAAAAAGTGTATTTCATGTGTTTATACAAACTACATGTTCTATTATTTTCTTCTCCAAACACACAGTGAATTCTGAGTATGTAACAATCCTAAAAGACAAAAGCTAAATTATTTATTAAATTAGGTATGCACTTTTGACCCAAAGGGTCCAAGACTATTTCCATTGACTTTGAGAACAGCTAGCTCTGAGCTGGGTACAGTGAATGGAAGATGTATACAGAGGTGTGGAAGGAGAATTCAAGATTTCTCCAGCCTTACGCCAATAAAAAAGCGCTGTCTTTTTACCTGTTCAATACTAGGCTTTTCAAATGGAGGTTTCTTCTCCAAAGAGCCTTCAACCACAGGCTTTCCTCTTTGTAAAATAGACTTTCTCAAGAGCTGCAAAGAAATCATTAAAAAAAAAAAAAACAACCTTAATCAATCTCTCTCTCTCTCTCAATCTCACATATACATACACAGACTTTAAAGCAGCAGTTCTCAACCTGTGGGTCCGCAACCCCTTTAGAACAATGAAAATACATCGGGCATTAAGAAGGCTGAGAACCACTGATTTAAGGGAAGTCACCGTATTGTAATCTAAACTATATGTAAGCAAATTCTTAAATCAATAAAATAGGCAACTATCAGGTAATCCAAATTTGCCTTAGTGCCCATGAACAAAGATATGAGACGCTTAGCACTTCATGTTCTGGGCAACCTAGTGACTCAGGAGTGACCACTAGATACCACTATCCAACTGATTTTCCCTTTCTCCCCCATTTTTGCATCCTCACTGGCCAGAGGCCTGGTATACAACCCTGCACACATGGCACATGCCCATTCAGGCCACTGCAAGTATGCTGAAGCTCTGGAGGGGGATCTTATTTAAATACCTGAAAGGCTAAGATCCAGGTTGCACAAACAAGGCCAGGGAACAGGAGCTGTCTGTAGCATCTGCATGTCATATGCATAATCTAGGGCATGGGCTCTTGGGGAAGGAAGTCTGCAAGGATCTCAATTGGCAACGCTCACTGTTGCGGTCTTTACTCATTTCCCCTCCATCTGTAGAATGCAGCCAAGTATTCTGGCATCTCGATGCCCACAAAACAAAACACTGCTCATAATCCTGCCACTGGTATTTAAAGCCCTCTTAGAGTAAACATTACAGAAAAAAAGGAACACAGAGCCACTTACCAAGAAAAAAGTTGAAAATAAATTTGATATTCAAATTCGTTACCTTCTACCTTTGACTAAATCTTCTGTAACTTTTACCTGTGGGCCAGTTATGATATGGCCAGGCATTTATTTAAGTTACATCCTTCCCTCCTTTCTCTTTGAATTACCTTTTCTTTCTTTTTTTTTTTTTTTCTTCTGAGACAGAGTCTCACTATGTCGCCCTCAGTAGAGTGCCATACTATCATAGCTCACAGCAACCTCAGACTCTTGGGCTTAAGCAATTCTCTTGCCTCAGCCTCCCAAGTAGCTGGGACCACAGGCGCCTGCTACAATGCCTGGCTATTTTTTGGTTGTAGTTGTCATTGTTGTTTGACAGGCCCAGGCTAGATTTGAACCCACCAGTTCCAGTATATGTGGCTGGCACTCTAGCTGCTGAACTATGGCGCCAAGCCATAGTTTTCAATAGAAACAAACTGGCAACTATTCTCTCAGAAGCTAATGGAAATAGAGAACACCCAAGGCTGAAGATGATCTTGTGTCATCAACTAGATGTGTCTTACAAAGGACCTCAACTCTTTCCAGGGGTGCCGTGCAAATTTTAAGTGTAAAGCATTTGTTAATTTTTTCCTTGTATTATGCCCACCTTTGTAAAAATAAATCTGCAATAAAGATATGTCATTGTACACATTTCTAATAATATATAAAAATGGATCTTAAAATTTAAATACAAATAATTCCGGTTTCCTACTTTCTTTTTTTCTCAGTTAAAACAAGACCATTTGGGAACTTAGCCTATTGGAGGTTTTAAATTGGAGGTCAATGGATTGGGGAGATTTTTTTTTTTTTTTTGAGACAGTGTCTTACGATGTCACCCTTGGTAGAGTACTGTGTCATCACAGCTCACAGCTACCTCAAACTCTTGGGCTTAAGCGATTCTCTTGCCTCAGTCCCAAGTAGCTGGGACTATAGGTGCCCGGCCACAATGCCCAGCTATTTTTTTGTTGCAGTTGTCATTGTTATTTAGCTGGCCTGGGCTGGGTTCAAACCCTCCAGCCTTGGTATATGTGGCTGGTCCTATAACCACTGTGCTATGGGTGCCAAGCCAAGAACAACCTTTTGAGGTAGGCATTACTGTTGTCTGTAATGAGGAAACTGAGGCAGAATAACTTGCCGAAGGTTAGTGATATAGCCAAGTATCAAACCCAGTATTTGGGCTCAAGAGCCACATTTGTAAGCACTAAGAAATACTTCGGCTTTAGGAAAGAGCTTTTCATTTGGTTCATTTTCAACATCTAAGACTAAAGTTTTCTGATGTTATTTAAAATATATAACACACTTTTAATTATTGGCATATATGAGACATAGAAACTGCCTTTCAAAAGCTAAGGAATAGATGATTTATAACTCATTTGCTCAAAGAATAATTGGGGGGGGAGAGGAAGAATGATGAATATTTTGCATCATATTTTCACAAGCAAATATATCTGTACTGTTATTTAAAGATGAAGAAGGTAAGGAAAGAAAAAAATGCATTTCAAAGCAGAGGAATGCTTTCTGGCCTATTTGGTTGGTTTTAAACAAGAGGAGGCTGACAGGATGAAAACCTTGACACCACCTTCACTTCCAACAGGGTAGTGAGGAGCTGCCAGGAAGTTCAGTTCCAAGATAAATAATAGCTGCAGTCATGCAGACCTTGTTTTTCTTCAACTAAGATCTGTTTTCAAAGAAGCTCTAACCAGTATGAATCTGCCAGAGTTCAATCTGGATGACTCAGGCCTCACAGCCATGTCAATGATTTGTCATCTGGACACCTACCGTGGTCTAGTACCTGCTAAAAGCTATGAGGAATCCAGCTGTTTTATATACATATTCTCTCTCCAGTCTCTCTCTCAATCTCGCTCTATCATATTAACCTTTTTAGAGCTAATAACTTCAGGAATACCCCAGAGTTTAAAAAATATAATTCTACCTCCCACTCCATTCTTCTTTCCACCCAACCTTAGCACAACAAAAAGCAAAAGTTAATGAAAGGAGAGAAGGGAAAACTGTGGATCAAATAAGTTCAAGCAAAGAAAAATGCAATAGGAATTGGATACAAAATTTGCACTGAGATTCCTAGCAGCCAAGGCATAAGAGGGAATTCAACAGAAAATTTAGCAATCGGATGGCGCCCGTAGCTCAAGTGACTAAGGTGCCAGCCACATATACCAGAACTGCTGGGTTCAAATCCAGCCCCGGCCAGCCAAACAATGACAACTACAACCAAAAAATATCCAGGCATTGTGGTGGGTGCCTATAGTCCCAGCAACTTGGGAGGCTAAGGCAAGAGAATTGTTTTAGTGTGCAGGAATTTGAGGTTGCTGTGAGCTGTGACATCATGGTGCTCTACCAGGGCGATAGCTTGAGGCTCTGTCTCAAAAAAAAAAAAAAAGAAAGAAAGAAAATTTAGCTACCATTTTACCTTGTTATATAAAAATGAAGCCCAGTATCCTTTATAGAAGAAGCAAAATTCTTCTGCCTGTAAGGTGAGTATTTTGTTTTTTAACATCCTTATAAGGGTTATAAATATAACATAATCTACAATGCCCTTGATAGCAGAGTTTTTTGTTTTGTTTTAGTTTTTTTGGAGACAGAGTCTCGCTCTATCACCTAGGCTAGAGTGCAATGGCCTCAGCCTACCTCACGGCAACCTCAATCTCCTAGGCTCAAGCAACCCTCCTGCCTCAGCCCCCCAGAGTGTTAGGATTACAGACCACTGCACCCAGACTAGCAGGTTCATTTTTTTTTTAAAGGTTATTCCTTCTGGCAGCCTCCCTTATGAATCTATTTTTGGCAACCTCAAGTCTTACTATCCATTCCCACCACCAGTGTTCCTCCCACATCTGTTAGTCCTGGCTATCATCAGAAGCTTGAAAAGATAGACATCTATGGGAAGGGAATGGACAGGGCCCAAATGGAGGTGAGGTAAACCACAAGGAGGCAGCTATAGGAAATGGTAGCAATAAGCAGCAGATGGTATAACAAGACACAAGTAACAGTGGGTAAGAAGCCAAAATAAATTTAGAGAGTCTACATTCCTCCTCTTGAAGCATAAGGGACAGGATTTAGAGCCACTTCTCCAACTACATCTACTCCCACCCACCCCCTGGCCTACTGGGCTCCACCATGCTGGCCTCCTTGCTGTTCCCACATCATGTAGAGCTCCCCTGGTATGCGTTTTAGATGCTTGTTGTTCTCTCTGCATGAGAGGCTCTTTCTTTCCCCAGCTCTGTACACAGATGGCTCCTATCTTCTTCTCAGATTTCTGCTCACCTGTCCTTTCCTCAGAGAGGCTTTCCTGTGTGCCCCCCACCCGCCACCATCCCTGCCATTCTGATTCCCATTACCCTACTTTGTTTCTCTTCACAGCACTTAATAACACCTGCAACTGTATTATTGACTTGTTAACTGTTTGTCTCTTCTGCTAAAATATAAACTCCGTGAGAAGAACCGTGGTTTGTCGAGTGCTCTATCCCTCATGCCTACAGGAGCACCATGTACAGAGCAGGTGTACAATAAATATTTGCTGCATGGATGGCAAAAAAAAAAATCTATAAGCATACACAAATTAAGATATTCAACTATGCATACAAGTGTGAAGGCTCTCAAGGACAGTGATGTGTTAAAATTATAGTGGGTCAGGGGTGGCGCCTGTGGCTCAAAGGAGTAGGACCCTGTCCCCATATGCCGGGGTGGTGGGTTCAAACCCACCCTGGCCAAAAACTGCAAAAAAAAAAAAGTATAGTCGGTCAGCTCAGCACCCATAGCTCAGTGGTCAGGGCTCCAGCAACATACACCGGGGCTGGTGGGTTTGAACCCAGCCCGGGCCTGCTAAACAACAATGACAACTACTACAACAAAAACAACAACAAAATAGCAGGGCATTGTGGTGGGTGCCTGTAGTCCCAACTACTTGGGAGGCTGAGGCAAGAGAATCGCTTAAGCCCAAAAGTTTGAGGTGGCCATCAGCTGTGACGCCACAGCACTCTACTGAGGGTGACATAGTGAGACTCTGTCTCAAAACAAAAAAGTATGGTGGGTCATTTTAGAGAATCTGTCACAAAGGCAAACCCTGAGCGTAAAATAAATTAACTGCCAGCTGAGATTCTTCATACTCATGACCTGGCATAAGAAGAAAGAAGAAAAGCCTTTTAAAATGTTAAAATCTCACCTTGAATAGGTAGAAATAAACTTGTTTGGTATCGGCATCTTCTTCCTTGTGGACACAGGTAAAGAGATATTCCACATCTAACACTATCCCCAGGAGTCTGTTCATTTCTTCCTCTGAAACATTCTCCAGGTGGGAAACATGAGCAGCTTAAGATAAAAATCAAAGGAACATATGTAAGAAGTCAGTTGAAAACAAAAAACATTGCCCATTTTAAAATAGAAGTTTCTCTCTTAAAAAAAAAAAAAGAAGAAGAAGAAGAAGAAAAAGAAAAAGAAATACTTCAAATTCATTCTACTTCATCTGTATATACCTGATATTAAAATTGGAAAAAATATATTATTATAAAGGGAAATTACAAACATTTCACTTATAAATGAGGATGCAACATCCTAAACAACATATTAACAAGTTGAATTAAAAATTATCGTTCAAATAATGTACTTTGGTCAAAATTAAATCCAACTTATGTGAGAGAAAAAAAAAATAGAAGTTTCGCTCTAACAAATCTTTCCATCAATCCATTAGGCTCATTTAAGTAAGAGAAAATTGTGCAACCCCTGTAAGATTAAAATCTTCTCACAAAATATATTTATAATTAATACATTTATAATTTATTATAATTATAAATATAAATATTGTTTATTATTTATAATTAATAATATTGGTGAGCCTCAGCCTCTCCATCCAACACTAAAAATGGTCCAGTGGCAAATGTACTCAAATAATGTAAATGTTAAGAACCAGGACCGGAAGCAACAAGCCTGGTCATGACAGGGTCAAGTTCTTATGCTTCCACGTAAGCAAATTCTCAACCACAACAAAGGGGTTCCTTAAATCCTGGAGACAGGTCCAGTATTTGTAGAAAACCACGCTCCTCAAAGCAGTGATTTTCAACCAGTGTGACAGGAGAGGATCTTCGATGTGCCGCGAAAATTTTTAAAGATCATTAAATAAATTATTTTCGGAAGATATTCAAAGCACAGTAAATATATTCCTTTTTTACTTTTTTTTTTTTTTGATCAACATAATTTAAGTGCGCCACAGAAGTTTAACTATAGGTTTAAGTGTGCTGTGAGATAAAAAAAGGTTGGAAAACACAGCTTTGAAGGTTTAGTTCTAAGTTCTGCAGATAGCTCAGTTAGCCAAAAATAACAAAATAGTGTAAGACCAAAGGCCCTTTCCGTCCCCATTTACGACTGAGGCACACTAAGACCTCACTGTCTGCAGCAAAGCCCCCAAAGCATCTTTTTGCTTGAGCTTGAACGTCTTCCATGATCAAACCCCCAAGTTTGCTTCTCTATCTCTGTTCTACTATCTATGGTTTTAGCGACCTATCCACTGACCCCCTCCCCCAGACCCTTATGATCTCTTCTATCCAAATCCGGGCCACTGGTTTCAAAGTATCACATTTAATCCTCAAACAATCCCACAAAGTGGGTATTAGTAATCTCATTTTAGAGTTGAGAAAACCGAGACTCAGAGAGATTGAATATTGATTTATCAAATGTCACTCAGCCAACCAGGCAGAGCCAAGGGTCTGAAAGCAAAGAATGTTTGACCCAAATTCTAACTCTCCTAAAACATATTTTTGTTGATTCATTGATTCGCCTCAAGTCCTTTCTCACTGGAAAAAGGATCCCTAGGTAAGCCACCCAATAATCAATCAATCACCCACTACCCCAGAAGCTCCTCCAAGTTGAGATTATGTGTTTCATTTCTGTTATCCCCTGTTTAGTTTACATATTACCATGGTGGCTACCTGATGAGATACTCTTAGGTGGAGCTCTGGCGGTGCAGATTTAAAAGTGCTTACACACAAAAGTGCTTGAGATGATTTTTTAAAGAAAAATTACAATACATAGAAAAGTAATAACTTTCTCATGCCTTTTTGAAGGGACGTGGAACTAAAAGCTATTGAAGAAAGCCACTAAGTGTCGGCTGTGGGCCAGGCTGCTCTGGAGACTGTGCTGTCCTTGTCAATAAACCACAATGCTCAACCAGTATCCTGGGATGGAGGATGCTGCTGGTGCCCAGCTTTGTGCCTTCTCCTTACTCCAACCCCTGGCTCCCAAATACCAGAAGCTCCGTTTCTCCACCTCAGGGCTTTTCCTGTCACTGTGACCTACCCTGCCACCTCTGCACCCCTCAGAAACAGCCATCTGCCAAAGACTGAGGAAGTCAGTGTAAACTGCCTCCGTTTCCTTCCTCCTCACCTGGAGTAACCCTGAGGTAAGTGTTCTCTACTGACTGCCAAATTTTCCCCCACAGAAGTAAGTACCAGTCGCCCACAGTGAGAGCTAGCTTGGCCATTTATTGGCCACACTTTCTGCCGTGTTTCACTTTTCTAGGACCCTACTTTCAACCACAACAAAGTGCACTTAAATCCTTTGTTGCAGAGTCTGCGTCTGGGCAAGCTCAAACTAAGATATCTAAATAAAAGCATCTTCTTCAGAGTTCACAAGATCAAATAGATGAGCATACTCATAACTTTAAGTCAAACTATACAAATGCAATTTATGTAACTAAAACATTTATACCCCCATAATAATCTGAAATGAAAATAAGTAAATACAGAAAAAGATATATTGAATACCAAGGGGTAGGGGACTCAGAAATGTTGCTAAGGAGCAGGAATAGCTCTGCTTATATTAAACAAAATTAACTTTATGTCGAATTACAAAAAGAGAAAAAGGGAGTAAATTCATCAAGAGGATATAACAATTATAAATATATATGTACCTAACACTAAAGGACCTAAATATATAAAGCAAATACTAAGAAATCTGAAAGGAGAGATAGATTACCAGTACAATAATAATAAGGGACTTCATTACCACATTGTCAACAATGAAGAGATCTTCCAAACAGAAAAGCAATGGGAAACACAAGGCTTGAATTACACTTTAAACCAAAAGAACCTAACAGACAAATACAGAACATTCCATCCAACAAGAGCATAATACACATTCTTCTCAAGCACCATGAAATTTTCTCCAGGATAGATTATATGTTAGGCCACAAAACAAGTCTAAACAAATTTAAGAAGACTGAAATAATACCAAATATCTTTTCAAACAACATTAATATGAAACTAGAAATCAATAACAGGTAGAATTTTGGAAAACTCACAAATATGTGGAAATTAAACAACATAGTCTGACCAACCAATGGGTCAAAGAAGAAATCAAAAGGGAAAGAAAATACAAAATATCTTTTTTTAGGAGAATGATTTCTTAGTTTCAGATTAATATGGGGTACAATTAGGTTACATAGTTTGGTTTTGTAAGGTTAAAGTCCAGTTATTGATGTGCCCTTCACCCAGAAATTATGCAATATACCCATGCAACGTACCCACTGGATAGGAATTTACCCAACATGATCTGAACAATCAATGAATCAAAGAAGAAATCAAAAGGGAAATTTAAAAATATCTTCAGACAAAAGTGAAAATGCACCATAACAAAATTTATGGGAAATTGCAGCAAAAGCAATTCTAAGGCAAAAGTTTATAGCAGTAACTACCTGAGGAAAGATCTCAAATATACAACTTAATGATACACTTCAAGGAACTAGAAAAAGAACAAAGCCAAAGTAGTAGGAGGAACGAAATATAAAAGGTCAGAGCAGAAATAAATGACACTAGAAAAACAAAAGAAAAAATCTAGAAAAATAAAAGTTGCTTTTTTGACAAGATTAAAAAAATTGACAAATCTTTATCTAGAATAACTCAGTAAAAAGGAGAGAAGATTTATATAAAATCAAAAATGAAAGTAGGGACATTTCAACTGATACCACAGAAATAGAAAGAATCATAAGAGATTACAACAAACAATTACATGCCAACAAATTGGATAACCTAAAAGAAATGGGTAAATGTCTAGAAACATACAACTTACCAAGACTGAATCATGAAGAAATAGAAAATCTGCTGAGCAAGGTGGTTCACAACAATAATCCTAACACTCTTAGAGGCCAAGGGAGGTAGACTGAGCTCAGCCCCATCTCTAAAAACACAGCCAGGCATTTCAGCAGGTACCTGTAGTCCCAGCTACTTGCAAGGCTGAGGGAAGAGGATTGCTTGAGCCAAGAGTTTGAGGTTGCTATGAGCTATAATGCAATAGCACTCTACCCAGGGCGAGAGAGTGAACTCTGTCACAAGAAAAGAAGGAAAAGAAAAGGAAAGGAAAGGAAAGGAAAGGGAAGGGAAGGGAAGGGAAGGGAAGGGAAGGGAAGGGAAGGGAAGGGAAGGGAAGGAAAGGGAAGGGAAAGAAAGAAATGGAAAGAAAGAAAGACAGAAAGAAAGAAAGAAAATCTGAAGAGATTAATAACAAGAAGGGAGATTGAGTCAGTAATTTAAAAAAAAAAAAAAAAATTACCTCTCCCATCAAGGAAAAGTCTAATACCTGATGGTTTCATGGCTGAATTCTGCCAAGCATTTAAAAAAGAACTAATACCAATTCTCAAACTCTTCTAAACATTAAAGAGGAAAGAATATTCCAAAGTCACTTTATACAGTAAGTGTTACACTGATACAGGGCAAGACAAGAACACTACAGTTAAAGAAAATTACAGGCCAATATCCCTGATGAATGTAGATGCAAAAGTCCTCAGCAAAATACTAGCAAAGTGAGTTTAATAGCAAATTAAAAAGATCATTCATCACAAGTAAGTGAGATTTATCCCAGGGATACAAGGATGTTTTCGTAATAAACTGACACACCACATTAACAAAATGAAGAAGAAAAGCCACATGATAGCCTCTGTAGAGAGGTAAGAAACAACTGACAAAACTCTACCTCTTTTCTTGATGAAACTCTCAAATTAGGTATAGAAGGAATGTACCTCAACATAAAAAAGACTATTATGTGACAAACCCATAACTAACATCATACGCAATGGTGAAAAGTCCAAAGCTTTTCCTCTAAGATTAAGAACAAGACAAAGATGCCTTCTCTTGACACTTCTATTCAACATAGTATAAGAAGTCCCAGCCAAAGCAATTAAATAAAACAAAGAAAATTTCACCAGAAAACTATTAAAACTAATAAATTCAGTAAAGTTGCAGGATCCAAAACCAACATCCAAAAATCAGGAGCTTCTAAACAGTAATAATAAACTATCTAAAAAAGAAAGTAAAGCAATCACATATACAAGAACATCAAAAACAATAAAATACCCAGGAGTAAATTTAACCAAATAGGTAAAAGATACGTACACTGAAAAGTATAGAACAATAAAAGAAAGTGAAGAGGCTTGATGCCTGTAGCTTAAGTGGCTAAGGCGCCAGCCACATGCACCAGAGTTGGCGGGTTTGAATCCAGCCCGGGCCCACCAAACAATAATGACACCTGCAACCAAAAAACTAACCAGGCAATGTAGTAGGCGCCTGTTGTCCCAGCTACTTGGGAGGCTAAGGCAAGAGAATCGCTTAAGCCCAGGAGTTTGAGGTCGCTGTGAGCTATGATGCCTCAGCACTCTACCAAGGGCGACAGCTTGAGGCTCTGTCTCAAAAAAAAAAAAAAAACAAAGTGAATAAGATACCAAACAAATTAAAAGTTACCTTAAGTTGAAGGACCGGTGGAATATACTGTTTGAATATCCATATTATATAAAGGATTCAATGCAATCTCAATCAAAATTCCAAAGAAATAGAAAAAAAATCCTGGGCAGTGCCTGTGGCTCAAGGGAGTGGGGTGCCGGCCCCATATACTGAAGGTGGTGGCAAAAAAACGCAAATTAAAAAAAAAAAAAAGGAAAAAAAAATCCCAAAATTTGTACATATTACAAAAACCCCCAAATACTGGAAGCAATCTTGAGCAAAAAGAACCAATCAGAAGGCTTCATACTATATTTGGTTTTAAAATCTACTACAAAGCAATAGAAAGAGCATGGCACTCGCATAAAAACAGAAACACACACCAATGGAACAGAAAACAGGGCTCAGAAATCTGTGCATTTATGGTCAATTGACTTGACAAAGATGTGAAGGGGAAAGGACAGTCTCTTCAATAAATGGTGTTGAGACAGCTGGATATCACATGAAAAAGAATAAAATTAAACTCTTATATCACACCATATACAAGAATCTAAATAAAATGGACAAAATACTCAAATATAAGATCTGAAATGGTAAAACTTACTAGAAGAAAACATAGCTAAAAGCTTCTTGACAATGCTTTGGGCAAAGATCTTTTGTATATGACCCCAAAAGCACAAGCAACAAAACAAAATAGACAAGTGAGATTGCATCACACTAAAAACCTGCCTTGCAAAGGAAAAAAAATCAGCTGAGTGAAGAAACAACCTAAGAAATGGGAGAAAATGTTAGCAAATTTTATATCTGAGAAAGGGTTAATATTCAAAATATATAAGGAATTCATACAACTCAATAGCACAAAAACAACCCTATCTAAAATTGTGCAAAGGATCTGAATATGTATTTCTCAAAAGACATACATACAAATGGTCAACAGGCATACGAAAAAAAGCTCAACACCAGTAATCATTGGGAAATGCAAATTAAAATCACAATGAAATATCACCTCACACCTGTTATCAAAAAGATAAAAGATTAGTGTTGGCAAGAATATGGAGAATGAAGATTACTACAGTCATTATGGTAAACAGTATCACAGTATCTCAAAAAATTTTAAATAGAACTACCATATGTTTCAGCAATTTCAAATATATATACTATATTTGAAATATAAATATATACAATATACACAAATATATGAAATACATTATATATGTGTATATTTATATACATTATATATGTACATATTTATATTTGAAACATAATGTATATATATATGTATACATACACACACACACACACACACAAACACACAAAGTAAATGAAATCAGTATGTGAAGAATAGATAAAGAAAATAAGGTATATTAACACTATGGAATACTACCCAGCCTTTAAAACTAAGGAAGTTCTGTCATTTGCAACAACATGGATAATCCTGAACGACATTATGCTAAGTGAAAATAGACACAGAAAGATGAATACTGCATTATCTCACTTATATGTGAAATCTAAACAAGTTAAACTCATAAAAGTAGACAGTAAAATGGACTTAGAGTGGGGGGAACAGGTAGAAATATTAGTCAAAGGATATAGTCTCAGATCACGAGGTAAGTTCTGAAGATCTATTGCATAGTATACTGACTATAGTAAATAATAATATATACTTGAAAATTACTAAGAGAATAGATTTTAAATATTATTACTACAAAAAATAAGTATCTGAGGTGATATGTAAATTAAATACTTCCCAATATATACATATATCAAAATATCACATTGTACGCTATAAATACATGTATTTTCATTTGTCCAATTAGATCTTAATAAAGCTGAAAATTTTATTTTTTTTATTGTAGTTTTTAAGTTGGCATATAATAGTTATATATACTTATAAGATGTGAGGGATCAGATCAGTGTAATTATCTTATCTATCATCACAACATATTTATCATTTCTTTGTGTTGAGAACAACATCCTCCTCCTAGCTATGTGAAACTATATATTATGGTTAGCTACAGTCACACTACAGTGTTACAGAATACTTTTATTCTTCCTGTCTAGTTGTAATTTTGTATCTTTTTAACAAAACTTCTTTATTTTTTGTTTTCAAGTTTAAAAATATCCCAGAGGAAGCCAGATTAAAAAGAGTCAAAATTAAAGGGACAGAGTCTGCTCATCTTTCATTTCTTTTTAATGCAAAAAAGTACCAGGAAGTCCAAGGTATCAGGGCACATGCAGGTTTGTATACCCCAATGGGGCATTTTTAAAAGGGAAGAAGAAATCTTTGTGATGTGTCTGCCTTCAGTGGTGTTGAATAAATCTAGTGGATACAACTAAACCTGAAAATGTCAATAATGTATTATTATAGTATCAAATAGAAAAGGAATACTGGATAAAAAATTGTTTCTAAGCACATAAATAATTTACATCATAGAAAAATTATACCAGTGTGCATAAACACAAAGTTAATGTTTAAGTATATGGCTTTCTATTTGGCTATTCAACATTTGGCTTAACCACATCCTAAAAGATACCCAAAATTAGACTTCACTTTAGATGGACCATTTTATGGGGTTGCTTTTTTCTTAAGACTGCAAAATGTTCCTTGAGGTCAGCCTGAAGCCTTTGGGAGACAGGCCTCATTCTGTCAACTAGCTCAAAATTTTTATGCCGGTTACTTACAGAAATAATTTTATTTAATACCATTTTGCCTTATAGTATTTTAATCACCAATGATAAGCTACAAAAACAATCAGTATATGATATAATGTAAATTCCTTCATATTCTTCATAATATGAAACTATCCAATTAAGTTGCTAACACCCGGTGGGGTTAACTTATGGACTACATGTCATGATTTGTTTTTGAAATCAATTGCTCACTTTTTTTTTTTTTTTTTAATTGAGATAAGAGTCTCACTTTATGGCCCTTTGGTAGAGTGCCGTGGCATCACACAGCTCACAGCAACTTCCATCTCCTGGGCTTAAGCTATTCTCTTGCCTCAGCCTCCCAAGCAGCTAGGACTACAGGCGCCCGGCTATTTTTTTGTTACAGTTTGGCTGGGGCTGTGTTTGAACCCGCCACCCTCGGCATATGGGGCCGGCGCCCTACTCACTGAGCCACAGGCGCCGCCCAGCTCACTTTTTTTTAAGCCACAAAATATTTTGCCCAAATAAATTCATCAGAACTAGAAAGAGTTGCTCTTGTTGAAGTGGAAGTCTGTATTTTCAGAAAGCTCAGGGGCCCAACCCCTTTCTTGTTGAGATTCCACAGTTTGAAAAGCCACCATTTGGAACCACCTTTTTGCTTATTTCGAAGACTAGACTACATAAAAACCCAAATGCTTAAGAGATGGGACCTGAGAGGACTCATTTCCCTCTGAGTCTGCCCATGATAAAATCTGTGGTCTCTTGTCAAAGTTCATGTATAACCCAGACTAGAAAGGAACAGAGTGGCAGAACCGGGGAAGATGGGAAGGAAGCAGCAACAGTTCCCCAGAAGAGGAAGAAGAGACTCTGCTGGACAAACAGTGGGTAACTTCGACAGCAGATGGTAACTCTTCGAGAATGAAGAAAGGTGAGTCTAGGGTAGGAGGGGTGTACTGAGGCAGGAGGAGAATATTGTATGAGAAGGGCTAAGCTTCCCAGAATGAACAACAAGACAGAGGAGATCAAATTAAAGAAGCTGGAGTGGACCATCTGTTTGGGAAAAAGAAAAAAAAAAGTCTCGACAAGTTGCTATCAAAGAGAAGCTCCCCTATAAGACCAGACAAGCACAGTAATGACCACACTGCATATATACTTAGTTGTCTAGACATGCCAAATTCTTCAACTCTCCAAAGAAGTCAGCTATGGACACCTGTTGACCAGGACTCCTTTCTGGAGTCCTGTTGAGCAGGACTCAGTCTCTGAACATCTGGCTCTTAGCTTTTTGCTGTCACCAAACTCACATCACCAGCTAACCTGTTCTCAAGCCCCCATCTTCCCAGCACCACATCTTACTTCCCCCATCCCAAAAACACAGGTGCACCACCACGGTGGCAAACTGGACTCTAAGAACGAACGAACTCATGGCCCTCCTCAAAATGGTAGCTTCCTCCTGCGGGCCCTGCTCCTTCAGCATCCTTTACCTCCCACACATTACCAGCCACCAGACTGAGCACCCCTCCCTATCACAGTCATGCAGTTCCCCTTCCTCCCTTGTAGCCATCGAGATTTCAAGACTACAGTGATGAGACAGCCCCCAGACTGTTCTCACTGCCTCCAGGGTAGCTGTCCTAAACCACCACTTTCCTCAAACACCATCTCTACAATGTAAAGATTGTTCCTGAATATTTGGGGCTACTGACCAGAACTAGACTTGTTTTGTTTTGTTTTGTTTAATTTATTTATTTGTATTGTTAAATCATAGCTGTGTACATTAGTGTAATCGAGGGGTACAATGTGCGGGTTTCATATACAATCTGAAATATTCTCATCAAACTGTTCGACATAGCCTTCATGGCATTTTCTTAGTTACTATATATAGGCATTTGTTTTCTGCATTTAGTAAGTTTTGCCTGTACCCATTCTAAGATGCACCGTAGATGTGGCCCCACCCATTACCCTCCCTCCACCCTCACCTCCCCCCTCCCTTCCCCTTCCTTGGCCCTTTCCCCATAGTCTTGTGCTATAGTTGGGTTATAGCCTTCATGTGAAAGCTATAATTTAGCTTCATAGTAAAGCTGAGTACATTGGATACTTTTTCTTCCATTCCTGAGATACTTTGCTAAGAAGAACATGTTCCAGCTCCATCCATGTAAACATGAAAGAGGTAAAGTCTCCAAAACTAGACTTGTTGAACCTATCTTGGGACATACCCAGGAGCCCCTAATTAACCTCAA
>CAUYPK010068193.1:0-19786 GCA_963574355.1 Loris lydekkerianus | reverse complement strand
CTTCCATTTTCTTGTATGGGTATGCAGATTCCTGTTGTTATTGAGTTCAACTTTTATTCCATGATGGTCTGAGAAGATGCAAGAAATAATTTCTGCTTTTTTAAATTTGCTGAGGTTAGATTTGTGGCCTAGGATGTGGTTGATTTTGGAGTGTGTTCCGTGGGCTGATGAGAAGAGTATGTATTTAGTTTTGTTTGGATGAAATGTTCTGTAGATGTCTGTTAAGTCCAGATGTTGAATGATTAAGTTTAAATCTAAAATTTTTTTGCTTTGCTTCTTTTTGGAGGATCTATCCAGCACTGCTAAAGGGGTGTTAAAATCTCCAACTACTATGGAACTGGAGGAAATCAAGTTGCTCATATCTGTCAGAGTTTCTCTTATAAATTGAGGTGCATTTTGGTTGGGTGCATAAATATTAATAATTGATATCTCATCATATTGAGCATTACCTTTAACAAATATGAAGTGTCCATCTGCGTCCTTCCTTATTTTGGTTGGTTTAAAGCCTATTGCATCTGTGAATAGGATTGCAATGCCTGCTTTTTTCTGATTTCCATTTACATGGAATATAGATGACCATCCCTTCATCTTGAGTCTATATTTGTCTTTTAATGTAAGCTGCAATTCTTGTATGCAGCAGATATCTGACTTGAGTTTTTGTATCCAGTCAGCCAACCTGTGCCTCTTAGAGGACAATTTAAACCATTCACATTAATTGAGAATATTGATAAGCCTTTCAAGAGTCTGGTGGACATTTTTAATCCTTTTGCGACTGTGGAATTTGGAATTTGATCAAAATTTTCTGGGTGGGTTTACTTTTGTGGTGGAGGATTATGCTGGTCTTTATGGAGGATAGGTCTGAGAATATTCTGGAGAGCTGGTTTAGTTGTGGCAAATTTCTTCAACATGTGAATATCATTAAAGTATTTAATTTCTCCATCATAAATGAAAACCAGTTTAGTTGGGTATGGGATCCTGGGTTGAATGTTTTTTAGTTTTAGGAGATTAGAAGTCAATGATCATCCTCTTCTAGCTTGAAAGGTTTCAGTAGAGAGATCTGCAATTATTCTAATATTCTTTCCCTTGTAGGTAATGGTTTTCTTTTGTCTGGCTGCTTTCAGAATTTTCTCCTTCATATTAATGTTAGTGAAATTGATTATGATGTGTCTGAGGGATGTTTTATTCGGGTTGAGTCATGTTGGAGTTCTGAAACTGTCAGCTTTCTGAAATTCAGAATCTTTTGGCATGTCTGGAAAGTTCTCTTTCATAATCTTATGGAGAAGAGACTCTGTGCCTTGTGAAGCCACTTCATCATTTTGGGGATCCCTATAAGAGGAATATTGGTTTTCTTCAAATTACCCCAGAGCTCTCTGAGAGAGTGGTCTGTTTTTGCTCTTCAGTTCTCTTCTTCTTTGAGGGTTTAGGAGTGTTCAAAAGCTTTGTCTTCAATGTCACAAATCCTTTCTTCTGCTTGCTCCATTCTGTTACTGAGGGATTCTAATGTGTTTCTCAGATCTTTGAAGACTGCAACTTCTTGTCTCAATGTGTCAAAATCTTTGGTCGTTAGGTCTTTGAATTCATTGAATTCTTGAGACATATTTTGGGTTACTGCTTCAAATTCTAATTCAATCTTATTTGCCACCCAGATTCTAAAATCAATTTTTGACATCTCAGCTATTTGTTTGTGCATGGGATCTTGTGCTGTGTTTGCCCCTTTGTTCCTTGGGGGAGTTGATCTACTCTGATTATTCATATTGCCAGAGTTTTTCCTTTGATTTTGTCTCGTGATAGTTTTTCATTGTTGTCTCTGGCCTTCCTCAGAGTTGGGGTGATGTTTCTTCGAGATTATACCCCGAGGGGGATCACTCTATTGTTGCTGGATCTTTGTAGGGAGTCACCCTTTGTAGCTCTTCTTGGGCTGCCCCAGCCAGGAAGTTCTGGTTGTGGGAGCAGCTCTGGAGTGCGACACCCCCAGATCCAGCAACGTGGTGGTGGGTGGTGCACACAGTTCTGGGAGTGCCTGGTGCCCAGTGACTTTGGCACAGAGAGGTCAAGGCTCCAGCAGTCTCTGGCCAGGAGAAGGGCTTTGTGAAGAGGCAGGGAGAGCTCTGGAGGGCACATAGCTTCCAGAGTACCTGGCCAGATGAGCTGGCGGTGTGGAGTCATGGAAGTTACAGGAGGGAGGAGACCGGGTTGTGCAACTCCCAGAGTTCCTAGTCAGGGCCTGGGGAGGCCCAGAGGTCCCGACTCAGCTCTTACCAGGGTCAGGCTGACACAGTTCTTACAGAGGGTAGGGTGCTGATCATGGGTCCCACTGCAGCTCTTCTGGAGGTGGGAGGATGCCAATCACGGGTCCTGGCGCAGCTCTTCCAGAGGTCTGGGAGGGTCCTGGAGTAGCTCCTACTGGGGTCTGGGAGGGTGCAGATCATGGTCCTGCTGCAGCTCTTCTGCAGGTGGAGGTGGGAGGGTGCTGCTTTTCTGGAGGTGGGAGGGTGCTGATCATGGGTCCTGGTGCAGCTCTTCTGCAGGTGGGAGGATGCTGATCATGGGTCCCATTGATCATGGGTCCTGGCACATCTCTTCTAGAGGTCCAGGAGGGTCCCAATGTAGCTTTTCCTGGGTTCTGGGCAGGTGTGATAGGTCCTGCTGCCTTCTTATTTTAATTCTATTTTATTTTCCAGAAAATTGAACTCTTCAGCTTAAGGTTGCTTAAAGAATGCAGTCTCAAAAAAGCCTGGGAAGGACAAAACATGGAAGAGCCAAGAGCAAGGAACTTTTAGAGGTGGAGAATCAGTGGAGAATAGCAACATTCATGTGGACAGATGTGCCAGTAACTTGGCCTTTCAAATCCCCCATTCTCATTCAGTTAACTGTCACACTCAGAAGTATCATCAGGAACATCTCTGACATCTGTAATAATATAGTTTTGACATCCCACCCTTTGACCTAATCCCTTTATTTTTCCAGCATGTGCCCTCACTTTGTCATTGTTTCACTCTAGACTAATTTTTCTACTTACTCATCAATCTGTCAAGTTCTTCATTTTCTCTGTTGTCAAGACAGACTTCAAAGCCTATCAAGTAAACAACATTTAAAAAGCTTCACTTCAGATAGTCCTCACCCGATCCCCTTTAATTTTTCCTATTAACAAAAATCTCAACTCATTGCTTTCACAGAAATATCTTCCGATAGGTGGCTGATCATTATTGGATTAAATCTCTCAAGTCTACTGAAACTATGACAAAATTTATGATCAACCTTGGCATTATTTAAAAATAATTCATCCATTCTAAAAACATGTGTTTGGTGCTTACTAACAGTGCACAAAACAAATAGAGCTTAGGTCACTTTTTTTTTTTTTTTTTTTCAGTCCTTTCTCTCTTATATGCTATTCAATTCTATTTCAAACCTTCTATAGTTTGCTCAAATTTAGACCATCTCTACTTGCTTACCAGATGTGTTGGACTCAATACTCACAGAGGAGCTAGAAGTCATTAGACAGATATTTTTTCATAAAAGCTTAAAAAATAAAACCAAACCTTTAAAAAATTTTGTCAATCTCTCCCTCCCTCCCTCCCTCCCTCCTTTCTTTCTTTCTTAGACAGAGAAAGAGTAGAGTGCTATGGCATCACAGCTCAAAGCAACCTCATCTCTTGGGCTCAAGTGATTCTCCTGCCTCAGGCTCCTTAGCAGCTCTGCATACCGGCACCTGACGCAATGCCTGGCTATTTTTAGAAACAGTGTCTCACTCTGATTCAGGCTGGTCTCAAACCTGTGAGCTTAGGCAATTCACCCACCTTGGCCTCCCAGATTGCTAAGATTGTAGGAATGAGACACCAAACCTGGCAACAATCTCTCCTTCCTTTCTTTGTCCCTGTTATATAAAAGGAAATTTCTCTTAGATGAAAAGGGGAGATGGTTGACTAGAGACATCAGATGGCACACTGTCCCAGAGGGATGGAAAGGTTTTACGTAAAGGGCAGTGGGGAAAGGCAAAGCTCATGTAATAGTTTGGGGGGAAATGTGCCAGAGCCTGCCAGAGATTTCATAGGAAGAAATTGTGCAGCATGCCAGTAAGAAAAATAATATCAGCAGAGATCGACCATGGAGAAGGTCAGAGCCTAGTGGAGAGGGTCGGTGGGGGTTTCATTTCTCCTTGTCTAACACCTCTAGAAGTCACCTCCAAAGTTGCTTGGGAGTTTTTCCACCTGCATGATCCTAAGGGATGCTGCCACCACTTAACTGCAAACTTCTTGAAAATAAAGCACTGGTCTTCTGGTCCCTTTGAGATTGCTGCCCATGGTTGCAGTTTGGAACTGAGAAGTTGGTTGCCATACCACTTCTCAGCTTTAATGACCCTTTTTTCACTCCAGGGAGCTCTGTCCCTATAATTTTCACATTATCTGTTCCCACATAAACAGTTCCCAACTCTTGTGCAGACTGTGGTAGGCCCCAGAGAATTTGTGTAAACCCAGGGAGTTGTACATTCCATGCAGCTGTCCTTGCAGGAACAGGAACCAGAAGGGAGGCTTGCATTCAGACTTTTTTGACTCCTCTGCCCCTCCCTTTCACACTGCAGCCAAGAGATTAATTGAGCCAACGTCCTCAAAAGCACCTCCTTCCCTCTATGTCTACACCCATGACTGTGAGGTTTCTACAGGGAAAAAGACCTACCTGAACTAGTCTCAAACAGCCTTGCTGCTACATACACCTCTTCTGTTATGGAGAGCAAGGAATACCCTGGGAGTACCAGGTACCCTCTCATTGCCTGAAGCATTTGAGTACTTCTCCTGAGGAGCTAAAGCGGGTCACAGGCCCCAAAGAACAACACTATAGCTGATGTTTTCTGGCAAGTATCAACTTCTAATAGAGAGAACAACTTATGCAATCTATTATAGCACCTACTGATTCAATTAAACAGGGCATAACTTATTCCTACTCACAATCACCACATACCATCTCAGAGATTAAGCTGGGTCTCCCAGTATAATTCACAATGCTGAGAGGAGGAGATGATAGCAAAACAGGAGCAACCTACAAGGGTGCCCCCTTTCAGGGGAAGATTAAAGACATCTTGAGCTGGGAAGAGACTCTGGCAACCACTGAAGACTTTTGGGTAGATCAGAGAGATGCTTAGAGTCTGAGAAGAGACAATGCACTGGAGAGGAGTCATCCAATCTCAAGTCTCAGGTGCATGGTGCCATGTCTACTTGGGACTCAGTTTTAAAGCAGTAACCTTTGTCTCACATCCTCTGGGTCAGAAAGAGAGCAGACAGGACAGATGTTCCCACATGCCATATGCCATGATAGGAGCCAGCACCTCTCATTATGGGATCTGAGCAGATGGGGGATATAAGATGCCTGAGGCACCAACTGCGAAGCCTTGGGCAACTGACTTCACAGGAGTACTCAGCTGACCAGTAGCCCCAGCATATCTCTGTAGTCCCTGGATCACTAATACAAATCCCCACATGCACAAATATACATTAGCAGTCTCCATGATGAGGAATAGTCCACCATCTGTAGGGCTTTGCCCCTGTAATGCCCATATCCAGCTTTAACACTCTTATTGTGCCTCAGCCTAAGCTCTCCCAGGTGACTTCAGGGTCCCCACCATCCCTCAATATCACCAGAGTGTCTGGGCTGCAAAACCTCATTTCTGAATCTCCACCACAGCTGCTAGATTGATAGAACCACCCTGAGGTCCAATATTACACCAGGGGCTCACCCAGTATTGAACAACCATTACAACTCATCACCTCTCACAAACATCATCTAGCTCTGTCTTGAACTGTGACAATCACAGGTGAACAAGAACAGCTGAACCACAGGTTTTCATGCTCCTCCTCCACTGCATCAACATTTCAGAGTAGAAAAAAGCACCCTGTAGGGACTGCGCCTTCTTCTAATTGACCAGGAGAATTTCCACAAAGGAGATCAGATGCCCTGGAAACCTAATAGTCCAGAGCTGAGGAAAAGGATTCAGATGAGAATAAACCAGAAAAAGAATGATGGCAACATGAAAAAGCAAGAGTCTGGCATGCCCAAAGGATCACAAGGGAACTATAGTAATTGACTCCAATAAGAAAATTGCTGACATGACAGAAATAGAATTCAGAATATGGATAGTAAATGACATGAATGAAATTGAACAGAAAATTGAAAACTAACAAAAAGAAGCTAAAAGAAATATTTCAGGAAATTAATTAAAAAAGTCACTAAAGAGCTAGACAACATAAGATATAATAGAACTTAAAGAAATGAAAGAGTCATTTAGGGAATTTCAAAACTTAGCACAAAGCCTCAACAACACAGTAACCAAAGAGAAAACCTTTAAGACAAGGTTCTCAAGTTAACTCAGTCATTCAAAGAGGCAGAGGAAGGAATAAAAAAGAATGAGCAATCATTGAGAGAGATATGGGATTATGTGAAGTGAACTAATATACAAATTATAAGTATCCCTAAAGAAGAAAGAGGTAATATCATGAAAAAAATCTATTGAGAGAATTAATGAGGAAAACTTTTCTGTATTGCCAGAGATACAGACATCAGATACAAGATTCTTATCAAACACTGAGAAAATTCGTAGCAAGCAGAACAGCTTCATGAAACAAAATAATCAACCTGGTCAAAGTGAAAATGAAGAAGAAAATTCAGCAGCAGCATGACAAAAGCAACAACTAAGCTACAAAAGAAAAGGAAAAGGACTTACAACAGATTCTAAATCAAACAGAACAGACATTCATAGAACAGTCTACCCCCAAACTACTAAATATTCATACTTCTCAGTAGCACATGGAAAATTTTCCAAGATTGATCATATCTTAGGCCACAAAACATGTCTAAAACAATTTTAAAAAAATTGAAATCATAACATGCATCTTCTCATACCACAGTGGAGAAAAACTACAAATCAGTTTTAAGAGATGCATTCAGATCTACATGAAGTCATGGAAATTAAATAACCTGTTGTTGAATGATTACTGGCTCAAGAATAAAATGAAGATGGAAGTCAAAGAGTTCCTTGAACTGAACAACAAAGGGGACATAAGCTATCAAAATCTAGGGGAATCAACAAGAGCATTGCTAAGGGAAAAATTCATAGCCTTAAATGCCCACATCAAAACGACAGAAGGATCACAAATTAACAACCTAATATCATATCTTAAAGAATTAGAAGAGGAAGAGCAAACAAAACCCAAGGCCAGCAGGTAAAAAAAAAAAAAAAAAAAACAACAAATAAGAAAGGTCAGGGCAGAACTAAATGAAATGGAAACAACAACAACAACAACAACAACAAAAAAGGATCAACAAAATAAGCTCTCTTTTTATCCTTTAAAAAAATTAGTAGATCTCTTGTTAGATTAATCTGGAATAGAATAGAAAGGACACAAATAAGCTCAATCAGAAATCAAAAAGGAGATACTACAACTGATACCACATAAATACAAATCATCACCCATGAACACTACAAAAATATCTACTCACCTAGACTACAAAATGTAGAGAAAATGGACAAATTCCTGAAAATACACAACCTTCCATAACTCAATCAGGAAGAAATAGAATTTTTTTTTTTTTTTTTTTTTTTTTTTTTGCAGTTTTTGCCAGGGCCGGGCTCCAACTCACCAGCCCTGGTGCCCCCCTCCTTGAGCCACAGGTGCCGCCCAAGAAATAGAACTTTTCAGACCAATAATTAGCAGCAAGATTAAAGGAGGAATACAAAATCTTTCAACAAAAGCAATATCTCCATACACTGGGATGGATGGATTCATAGCTGAATTCTAGCAGACCTACAAAGAAGAACTGGTAGCCTTATTATAGAAATTATTTCACAACATCAAGATGGAAGGAATCTTCCCCATCTCATTCTATGCTGACAGTATCACCTTGATACCCAAGCCAAGAAAGGACACAACAACAACAAAAGGAAACTACAGACCAATATACCTTATGAATAGAGATACAAAAATCCTCAACAAAATTCTAGAAAAACAAATTCAACAACACAAAGAAATAAGCTACCATGACTGAGTAGCTCAGTTCCAGGGATGCAAGGATATTTCAACATATGTAAATAGACAGAGGTGATTTATAACATGAACAAAAGCAAAACAGTGAGCATATGGTCATCTCAATAGAAGCAATAGAGACAAAATCCAAAATGCTTTTATGATGTAAAAACCCTCAACAAACTAGGCATAGAAGGAACTTATCTTAAAATTATAAAATCCATACATTACAAGCCCGCAGATGATATCATCATACTGAATAGGGAAATCTTCAAGAAATATCCCCCAAGAATGGGAATATGACAAGGGTGCCCACTGTTACCACTTTTACTCAACATAGTGCTGTAAGTCCTAGAGAGAACCATCAGGCAAGAGAAAGAAATAAAGGGCAACCCAAATTGGGAAAGAGGGGGTCAAACTATCACTTTTCACTGATGATGTGACTTTGTATTGAGAAAACCCCAAAGACTCTACCAAGAGACTCCCAGAATTGATAAATAAATTAAGCAAAGTCTCCGGTTAGAAAATCTATGTACATACATGGATTTCTATATACCAATAACATTCAAAGTAAAAGTCAAAAACTCAATGTCATTCACAAAAGCTACAAAGAAAATAAAATACTTAGAAATATATCTAATCAAGGGCATGAAAGATATTTACCAGGAGAACTACAAAGTACTTGGAGGGGGAAATCACAAATGGAAAAACACATCATGCTCATAGATCAATAGAATCAACATTATTATTAATAAAATGTCTATATTGCCCAAAATTATTTACAGATTTACTGCAACCCCACCTAAATATTGATGGCATACTTCAAAGATCTAGAAAAAAGAATTCTATGCTTCCTTTGGAACAGGAAAAGAGCCTGAAAAGCCATATAAATCTTAAACAAAAAGAACAAATCTGGAGTCATCACTTTATCAAATTCCAAATTACAAGGCTATAACAACCAAAACAGCATGGGAATGGCACAAATATAGAAACACAAAAGAGAGGAACAGAATAGAGAACCAAGATATAAAACCACCTATCTACAACACAATGATTTTTCACAAAGCAGACAATATCATACACTGGAGAAAAGAAACTATTCAGTAACTGGAGTGCAGGAAATTGAAGAGCCACATGTAGAAGAATGAAACAGGATGGCTATCACCCATAACTCATAAAAATTAACTTAAGATGGATTAAAGACTTAAATATAAGGCATGAAACCATAAAAACCTAGATGAAAATGTAGAAAAATTTCCTCTAGATAATGGCCTAGGAAAAGATTTTATGGCTAAAACCCCAAAGGCAGTTACAGCAACAACAAAAGTAAATAAATAGGACTTGATTATATTAAATCACTTTTGCACAGAAAAGGAAATAATCAGCAGAGCAAATAGATGACCTACAGAATGAGAGAAAATATTCACAAACTATATATCTAATAAAGGGCTAATGTCTAGAATGTACAAAGAACTCAAACAACCTAGACAGAAAAAAATAAACATCACTATTAAAGGAACAAAAGTTTTTCAAAAGAAGACAGACAATCGACAAACATGAAGAAAAAAATGTTCACTATTATTAATCATCAGGAAATGCAAATTAAAACCACAATGACATATATATATCACCTTATCCTGTCATGATGTCTTTTATTAAGAAGTTCAAAAACTAGACGCTGGTGTGGATGTAAAGAGAAAGAAATGCTTATACATAATTAGTAGGACTTCGAATTAGTACAGCCTCTGTGGAAAATGGTGTGGGGATTTCTCAAAGAACTAAAGGTAGACTTACCATTTGACCCAGCAATCCCACTATTGAGTATCTCCCCAAAGGAAAAAAACATTAGTTTATCAAAAAGACACCTTTATTCAAATGTTTATTGCAGCACAATTCACTATTGCAAAGATGTGGAATCAACTCATTGTCCATCAATTTTGTAAGTGGATTAACAAAATACGATATACATATACCATAGTGTATTACTGAGATACAAAAAAGTAAATTAATTGATTAATGTCTTTTGCAGCAATTTGGATCAAACTGAAGACCATTATCCTAAGTGAAGTGTGTAAAGAATGGAAAAAACAAACACCACATGTACTCTCTAATAAATGGGAGCTAATCAATGAGCACATATAGGCACAGATAGAAGTAAAAGTCATGGAAAATTAAACCAGTAGGAGAGGGCTGGAGGGCAAAAATCTTCCTAATAGATACAATGAACACTATTCGGATGATAGGCACACTAATTGCCCTACCTCAAGTATTACAAAAACTATCCATATAACAAAACATTTATACCCTCTTAATATTTTGAAATTAAAAAAAAAATTATATAAGCTTTTTTTGTAGCGATAAAACAAACTAGCTAGTTACAAAACTCCCTTGACCCAGCAAAGAGTTGTAAAATAACATCAAAGCCACTTGAGAAAATGAATTAGAGTTATACAATGGCCTTGAAGGGTCTTCCACAAATAATTATTAAAAGGGAAATGAATTAAATAAAGTTCCATTTTTGTAAAACAATGACTAAAAGGCTCCCTCCAGATATATAAACATACATGCATTAATGTGTTAGCATGCTGGAAAATATGGAAGCATAATCTTCCCAACTGTTCTAGACTTCCCAACTGTTTTTGTAGCTTGGAACAAATATAAAATAATAATTTTTATCTAACACTGGGTTTGACAGATGAAACTTGTTCACAGCTGGAAGTGACCAGCTGAAGGATACAACCACCTAAATAATATTACAGCATAGAAGCTGATATGTTCAAAAGGAGATTGTTTTCTGAGGAGGAGGATCTGAGCGAGCCAAGAAGAGGTGGGATAGATTGTGTGGTGCATGGAGTGATTGATGGAAATGAGAATGGGATAGTACCAAGTGAAATGGGGATAATGGACCCAATGTTCAGGAATATATATATACGTTTACAACATATAAATAGATGTGTATATTAATTGTGTGATCATATCGATGCATTGTATGATTTTAAAACTTATTTTATATCTTAATAACATTTTAAAATGAGTTCAAGTAGACAATTCTTCACTAATTTGGAATTCTTTTTCTTGATGTTGTTAAAATCAAGAGGGCACAATATTTCTCTCCTCTTGCTTCTAAGATCTAGAGCTTGTGATGTGAAAACCACCATTCAACATGCCCTAGGTAAGTTCTGTGTGTCCAAGCATCTCTTTCAGATTCTAGACTTACACAAGTTTCTTAATGGCTACCTGGAAAATCTGGGTAAATGTGGACTTTCCCAGCAGGCCATGATTTATTGCCAAAAGCACAATCTTTTTTCTTCTGTTTTGACTTAACTTGCCAGGTACAACAACACAAGACTATAAGAATTAAACCTAATCCATTATAGCTGCGCTCTCTAAGGCATAAAACAGGCAAGAGCTGCACAAAAATGAATTTATCAATCATGCAATGCAAGACCCCTCACATGATTAGCATAATTCTTTAAAAGAATGCAGAACAGGTAGGCAGTTCTACCATTAAAATATCTCATTTAGGGAAAACAGGGACTCGGTAAGCATGTCTAAGTGGACAGTCTATGTTTAAATAGATCACTCTACTGAATGTGTGTGTGTATGTGTGTATAATAATAAAAAGAAGTTGCCCTTTAAAAATCCCCACACCATATACTTTGTTAATTTAATTTGGAGTCAACTGTACTTTTTACAGTTCACCTAAATTGTAATTACTATTCTAGTTTAATTTCACCTAAATTAGTTCACTGAAACTCTTTCCTTAGTAAAGAAGAATAGCTATGTCCCACTAGACCCACATCAAAAGACTGTGTGTGCCAATAAATATGTGTGCATACACACACACAATTAGTGGGCTGTGAGCTTTAGAGATATGAGAAAAATGAGAAAGTATTTCTTTTTTTTAAATCTCAGAACATACCTAGGAAGGCCAGATTTACTTCCTTATTCACCAAAGTGTTATTTTGGGTATGCTAGATAACTAGGGAGAGTGTGTGTATATGTGTGTCTACTAATAAATATTCAGGAAAAAAAGAGAATGGAAAATGTTCATGTGACTATATAATACTTTAGAAAAATACAAATTCTATGGAATCTCTATGTAAGTTCTCCTCAGTGACCCTACCCAAAGGTCTTTTGATATAATGTTTTTTAGGCATTGGCTTAAAAACATATATAAAATGTGTTGGCATATACAATATGAAAACTCAAAATACTGGCTGGTATGGATATGGTAGGAGTAATTTCTTAGAACAGAGGTCACATTCTTTTTGCAGACAAATTTGAAATTTTCTGTGTGAAATTTATTTATTTATTTTAGTGACAGGGATCTTACTGTGCTGTCCAGGGTGGAGCACGAAGGCACAATCATAGCTTCCTGAAGTGTCAAACCCCTGGCCTCAAGTGATTCTCCTGCCTCAGTCTCCCCAAGTACTGGGATTATGGGCGTTAGCCATTGCATCCTGGAGAGGGTGAGGCATTAGGAGAACAAACTACACTAGACAAGGGTATAGATGTCTTGCAAACACTGAGGTGACAAACCAGATCTTTTCTTAGAACGTTACCTGAGCCATGTTACCAGCAGCTCCTCTAGAATTGGGAGACATTTAAATCTGTCATTTTAAAAGTGTTTACACTTAATCTGTGTACAAGAATTGCTGACAAAGGTGAGTGTGACATGTCATACTGATGATATGTTAAGCTGAGGAAATTCAAACTGCCACAGGCAAAACTCTAACCTTATGAAACATTTTAATCACATTTTTACTGGAGAAGCTTATTAAAAGATACAGGCTTTCAGAACTTGACAAATTTTCTGTATCCTTTGCCAAGTCTGAAGTGAGCAGTATGTCCTCTGAAATCGCCTCCTCCAAATTGTAAACTCATTTTCAAAAATTAGGTGTTGCCATTTAAGCATTACCTAAAAGTCAAACTTTTTAAAGGATATTTGACAAATTGAATATCCTAAATGCCCACATTATGAGAAGAGATGCTAAGACAAAGATCAATGTGGTGAGTATTTCAAAATTATATTTAGCTTCCTTTCTGTATTAAACCTGTGTTAAAAATCAACTCATTCTTCTATATACAACATATGTATTTTCAATCTCTGCTAAGAAATAATCCTCTTTACAAGCATTGATTATTATTTGCCACAAAAGCTTGGCTTCTTCTATAGTCTGAGTTCATGTTTGTGGATTATAAAAACACAGCTCTGCAAATATAAAAGAACATAATCACTAGAGCAGGCAATGGATTTCTGTGTGGGCAAAAGTTTTAGACTCTTCTTTATTTATTTATTTATTTATTTATTTTTGGCTGTCAGACATTAGAGAGCCATTTAGCTCTAAGTTTCCATGACTAGCTGTAAAATGGAGATACCATTCATTTATTCATTTGATAAATATTATGAGAACATCGCAATATTTCCAGTAGAGAGCTAGGTGGCATTGGGGTGACAGAGAACACACTCACTTTGCCTTTAAGGAAATTAACAATCTACTGCTTTCTATCTGCTTCAACTCAGGGAGAAAAAAAAATGTTATTAAATATATTGAAATTCTCAGAATAAAGGTACTCTATATAGAGCATTCAAAATTCAAAATAGGATTTAAAAACAAATGCTAAAACATTTGCTCAACTCATTTGACCCTTATGAACCTAGCGATTAAAAATATTTTTAATATGTTATTTCAACCATTCTATAGCTAAATAGTTAAAAAAAATAATAATAACTTGGCTTAGTATATAGCCACAGTTAGGAGTTACAAAGCCAACTTGGGATTCTTAAACAAGTTTTTGCATACCTGTAATTTTCTAGGCATTATGCTAGCAAACAGGGAGGTGAAGGTATATTACAGCTCTGATCTGGAGGAGCTTATGGTCCCAAAATTATCTCAAATACATTGCTTGTTAGGTTACATCCTTCCTAATCTCTCCCTTCCACGTCTCTTACATAACTGCCCTCAATTTAGTCCAGGTAATGCACCCATTCCACAGAGCCATGAATTCACTGAGCCAGTAGTAGAATCCCATTCCCTTCACCAGTGATTAGTTTAAGAAGGCATGTGACCCAATTTCAACCAGTAAGGAAAGTAAGAGAAAATCCCTTACATGAACCATTTAAAGAATTTCCTTCATTCTTTAATAATAGGTATAATTAATTCTCTTGTATATTCATTTAAAAACAGGTTAAAAAAAAAGAATAAAATAAAATAATAGGTATAAGATAAACCAAACTGAATATAGAATAGTATATGATAAATATGGCATCCTTAAATCATTGCCAGGAAAATGGAGTTATAGGCACTTCTAGGATAAGCCCATGTTCACGTGAAGATAGATAAAATCAGATCTATTATTTAGACTTTATATGAGGATAAATTCTAGGTAGAACACATATTTAACTATAAAAACAAAAAATAAGGACTAGAACAAAACATAGTAACATGTTATCTAAATAACCCAGCAATGAGAAAAATGTCTTAGCCATGACTTAAAATACAGAGAAAATAAAGGGAAAAGACAGACACCTGTGACTGCATTGCAAATCTGCATAATTAAAGATTCCAAAACAAACTGGGAAAACATAATTGTAAGTTACACTTGAAACAAAAGTCCCCAATAAAGGGCTTCAAAAATTAAGGGAAAAAAGGCCAAAAATCATATAGAAAAATGAATTAGCAAATACACACTGATCAGTTCAATGAATTAATGTAAATGGGTCTTAACCATATGAAAATACATTGGACTTTGCTTTTAATAAGATAAATGCAAATTAAAGGAATATTGAGATACCATTCATCACCAAACTAGCAGGAAAATCTTGAAGTACAACAGCATACTACATTGGCCAGACTCAGGGAAATAGAAATTCTCATATAGTTCTGATGTAAATACAAAGTGACATGTATAAATGCTATAGATGGGAGTTTGTCAATATCTAGTAAAATTAGGTACATATTTATCCTTTGACACAGAATTCCACTTCTTGGAATCTATCCAAAAGACATTGTAGCAAAGATTTAAAAAAGTATGTCTGCACAAAGCTATTCACTGCAGCATTATTTATAATAACAAACGATTGGAAATTATCAAAATGTTTGCAAATAGAGGATGAAGTGAAAATAGAGGATGCAATTTCAGAGTACTCTATCCCCATTATGGAGTACTATGAAACTATAGGAAAAAAAAAAAGAAATATCTCTAGAAGTGCAATTGAATGCTCTCCAGGGTATTTTGCCAAAGCAAAAAAGAAAGATGAAGAAAAATGTACACAGTATACACAGTATACTGTATATCCTTCTTTGGATATACACAGTATATCCTTCTTTGATTCCTTATCAAAGAAGGAATGGGGCAAAAATACGTGTGTGTATGTACATAAGGGTATATATGCATATATATATATATATATATATATATATACATATATATATATACACTTATGTACATATACATATACAATATACACACATATATACAACTTCCTGCATATCTTATGTTTGTTTATATTTAAGAAGGATAAGAAATAATTAAAAATTTTTGGGAGGAAGAAAATGAGGTATAAGAAACAAATACAGAAGTTAGACTACTTTGAATATACTTGTTGTCTAGATTTACTTTAAAATTATATAAATCTTCTGCATAATTATTATACAAAATTAAATGTAAAACAACAATCTCTATGATTTGAAAGTAAATGTAATTTCACATTCAATTGATATCATAAGTACTCACAAAAGAGCTATTCCTAGTGATTTGATTTAAAAAACAGCAATCTGGAGGAAAAGTCTAAATGGTTACATTACTTGTATTAGGATTAGTATTGATACTCTGAAACTCTTGTGCATGTATTGTGGATAAATCAAAGTACTCTGGTGGTATCATTAAGAATGGGGTTTTTTTAGTTTGTTTTTGTTTGGTGTGAATGAAATAAAATAAAGATGTGAGAAAGGATTAAAGATGGTGGCTGAGTAACAGCTTCCCTGAAACTAGGCACAGTGAGTTGGGGGAGACAAGACTCCAGACATCTCTGGCTGGTGGAATCTGCCTATGATCATCCCTTTGAGGATACAGGGAGCCAGCAAGGGACTTCTAAACCTCCGGAGGAGGACAAAAACAGTGGAAAACTGGCAAGTGGCTGCATGTGTTCAATCGACCTAATCACACTGGCAACAGTGAGTGCAAGCAACAGTGAGACTGCAAACCAGAAAGGCCTTACTGTGAACTTTTTTGGTGTTCTTGGACTTGGCGCTCAGTTGAGCTCCTATGGGGAGAGCTTGAGCTGGAGTGTGGAGAACTTCGGGCATTGTCTGGGGCCCGAGACTGAGCCCCTGAGCTGGGTGCAGGAAGCCATTGTGTGAAAAAACTACTCTGGCAAGCTCCACCCCCAGTGTCCCAGAGCAAGGATCGGACGGGACTAAGTAACCTAGTGACTGAGCAGCATTCAGTTGGGGTCTGATCTGCCTAACAGCGTTCCTCCTTAGGGGCACAGTGAGATGGTTTTGGTGCATTGGAGCCTTAGGCTTTTGCCCTGGGTAGAGTGCCGTTACGTCACAGCTCATAGCAACCTCAAACTCCTGGGCTTGGCACCACCCAGACCTCCATAAGAGCTGTGCAGTGACCTCCGACCGGTGACCCGCACAAACCAGGCCTCCAAATTCTCTGACTAGGAACTGCAGGAGCCACAAAACCCTGCATCCCCCCTCCTGTGTCCTCCCAGCCTCCACACTACCTCGTTCATCTGGCTAGGGACTCGGGTAGCTGCATACCCTCTGGAGCACTCCCTGCCTCTGCACAGAGCCCTTCTCCTGGCCAGAGACTGTTGGAGCCTTGGGCTCTCTGTGCCAAAGTCACTGGGTGCAAGGCACTCCAAGAACCGCGCAAACCACTCCAAGCCCTATTGCTGAATCCAGCTGTGTCACACACTGGAGCTGCTTCCACAACCAGAACTCCCTAGCTAGAGCAGCCCCAGAAGAACTATACAGGGTCAGTCCCTACAAAGATCCAGCAACAATAGAGTGATCCTGCTGGGGTCTAATCTTGGATAGACACCTCCCCAACTCTGAGGATGACCAGAGGCAATGGTGAAAAACAATCATGAGGCAAAATAAACAGAAAAACTCTGGCAATATGAATAATTAGAGTAGATCAACTCCCACAAGGATCAATGGGGCAGAAACAGCACAAGACCCCATGCACAAACAAATAGCTGAGATGTCAGAAATTGAATTCAGGATCTGGATTGCAAATAAGATTAAATTAGAATTACAAAAGTTATCTCAAGAATTCAATGGATTCAAAGAGCAAATGACCAAAGATTTTGACACATGGAGACAAGAAGTTGCATCCCGCAAAGATCTGAGAAACACAGTAGAATCCCTCAGTAACAGAATGGAGCAAGCAGAAAAAAGAATTTCTGACATTGAAGAGAAAGCTTTCGAATGATACCAAACCCTCAAAGAAGAAGAGAAATGGAGAGCAAAAACAGACCACTCTCTCAGAGAGCTCTGGGATAATTTAAAGAAAACCAATATTTGTCTTATACGGATCCCCGAAAGAGACGAAGTGGCTTCACAAGGCACAGAGTCTCTTCTCCAGGAGATTATAAAGGGCAACTTTCCAGATATGCCAAGGGATTCCAAAATTCAGATAGCAGACAGTTTCAGAACTCCAGCATGATTCAACCCGAATAGGACATCCCCCAGACACATCATAATCAATTTCACTAATGTTAATATGAACGAGAAAATTCTGAAAGCTGCCAGACAAAAGAAAACCATTACCTACAAGGGGAAGAATATTAGAATAACTACAGATCTCTCTGCTGAAACCTTTCAAACTAGAAGAGGATGGTCATCGACTTTTAATCTCCTAAAACAAAATAACCTTCAACCCAGGATTCTGTACCCAGCTAAACTGAGCTTCATTTATGATGAAAAAATTAAATACTTCAACGACATTCACATGTTGAAGAAACTTGCCAAAACTAAACCAGCTCTCGAGGACATTCTTAAACCTATCCTCCATAAAGACCAGCATAATTCTCCACCACAAAAGTAAACCCACCCAGAAAATTTTTGATCAAATTCCAACTTCCACAGTTGCAAAAGGATTAAAAATGTTCACCGGACTCTTGAAAGGCTTATCAATATTCTCAATTAATGTGAATGGTTTAAATTGTCCTCTAAAGAGGCACAGATTGGCTGACTGGATACAAAAACTCAAGCCAGATCTCTGCTGCATCCAAGAATCACATCTTACATTAAAAGACAAACACAGACTCAAGGGTGAAGGGATGGTCATCTATATTCCGGGCAAATGAAAAGCAGAAAAAAGCAGGTGTTGCAATCCTGTCACAGACACAATAGGCTTTAAACCAACCAAAATAATGAAGAAAAAGGATGGACACTTCATGTTCGTTAAAGGTAATACTCAATATGATGAGATCTCAATTATTAATATTTATGCACCCAACCACAACACACCTCAATTTATAAGAGAATCTCTAACACACATGAGCAACTCAATTTCCTCCACTTCCATAGTAGATGGAGATTTTAACAACCTTTAGCAGTGCTGGATAGATCCTCCAAAAAGAAGCTAAGCAAAGACATTTTTAGATTTAATCTCAACCATTCAACATCTGGACTTAACAGACATCTACAGAACATTTCATCCCAACAAAACTGAATACACAGTCTTCACAGAAGCCCATGGAAAATACTCCTAAATCGACCACATCCTAGGTTACAAATCTAAACTCAGCAAATTTAAAAAAATAGAAATTATTCCTTGAATCTTCTCAGACCATCATGGAATAAAAGTTGAACTCAATAACAACAGGGACCTACATACCCATACAAAAACATGGAGGCTAAACAACCTTATGCTGAAGGATACATGGGTTATAGATGAGATTAAGAAGGAAATCACCAAATTTTTTAAATAAAACAACAATCAAGACACAAATCACCAGAACCTCTGAGATACTGCAAAGGCAGTCCTAGGAGGGAAATTTATAGCACTGCAAGCTTTCCTCAAGAAAACAGAAAGAGGGACTTTAATAACTTAATGGAACATCTCAAGCAACTGGAGAAAGAAGAACACTTAAACCTCAAACCCAGCAGAAGAAAAGAAATAACCAAAATCAGAGCAGAATTAAAAGAAATTGAAAACAAAAGAACTATACAACAGATCAATAATTCCAAAAGTTGGTTTTTTGAAAAGATCAATAAAATAAATAAAGCTCTGGCCAACCTAACCAGGAAAAAAAAGAGTAAAATCTCTAATTTCATCAATCAGAAATGGTAACGAAGAAATAACAACAGACCCCTCAGAAATTCAAAAAATCCTTAACGAATACTACAAGAAACTCTACTTTTACAAATGTAAAAATATGAAACAAATCGACCAATACCTGGAAGTACGACACCTACCAAGACTTAGCCAGAACGAAGTGGAAATGTTGAACAGGCCTATATCAAGTTCTGAAATAGCATCAACTATACAAAGTCTCCTTAAAAGAAAAGCCCAGGACCAGATGGCTTTACGTCAGAAGTCTACCAAACCTTTAAAGAAGAACTAGTACCTATACTACTAAACCTCTTCCAAAATATAGACAAAGAAGAAATATTACCCAACACATTCTACGAAGCAAACATCACCTTGATCCCCAAACCAGGAAAAGACCCAACAAGAAAAGAAAATTATAGACCAATATCACTAATGAATATAGATGCTAAAATACTCAATAAGATCCTAACAAACAG
>CAUYPK010068190.1:0-39955 GCA_963574355.1 Loris lydekkerianus | reverse complement strand
CAAAACAGCATGGTACTGGCACAGAAACAGAGAAGTAGATGTCTGGAACAGAATAGAGAACCAAGAGATGGATCCAGCTACTTACCGTTATTTGATCTTTGACAAGCCAATTAAAAACATTCAGTGGGGAAAAGATTCCCTATTTAACAAATGGTGCTGGGTGACCTGGCTGGCAATCTGTAAAAGACTGAAACTGGACCCACACCTTTCACCATTAACTAAGATAGACTCTCACTGGATTAAAGATTTAAACTTAAGACATGAAACTATAAAAATAGTAGAAGAGAGTGCCAGGAAAACCCTTGAAGAAATCAGGCTGGGCGAGTATTTTATGAGGAGGACCCTCCCGGGCAATTGAAGCAGCTTCAAAAATACACTACTGGGACATGATCAAACTAAAAACTTCTGCACAGCCAAGAACACAGTAAGAAAAGCAAGCAGACAGCCCTCAGAATTGGAGAAGATATTTTCAGGTTATGCCTCTGATAAAGGTTTAATAACCAGAATCCACAGAGAACTCAAACGTATTAGGAAGAAAAGAACACATGATCCCATCTCAGGGTGGGCACGGGACTTGAAGAGAAACTTTTCTTAAGAAGACAGCCACATGATCTACAAACATGAAAAAAAGCTCATCATCCTTAATCATCAGAGAAATGGAAATCAAAACTACTTTGAGATATCACCTACCCCAGTAAGAGTAGCCCACATAACAAACTCCCAAAACCAGAAATGTTGGCGTGGATGGGAGAAAGCCCATAAATGTGCATCTGAAGTGTAACAGAAGCATGGTAGGCACATGAGAACTGGCTTTATTATTAGACATTAAATAGTATGTAAAAGGAGCAAAAAATAAGGAACACAAACCCATGACAAAGGGGTCAGGCGGACTCATCTTCAGGGTGTGCAGGTGCCTGTGAACAGGTCCATCCTGCCCAGGGAACACTGTGTTAGGGACAAGAAGCAGCAAGACATGCGTGTTCTGGCCTCGAGTGAGCAGTGAAGGGGTCACAGGAGTGCAGGGTGTCACCCAGCAGGGGCAAGGAGAGGGCGAGGAGGGGCGGCCTAGGGCAGAGGGCTGAGTTTCAGCAATAACAAAGGAAGAGCAAGTGAAGGAGTGCAGAGGCGGCCACAACAGAGAGAGAGAGGGAACTAAGAGAATGCAGTGCTGGAGCTGGGAACAAGGTGTGGATAGAAGATGAGGGCTCAGGGGAGTGCTCGGTGCCGCGGAGAGTTTCACAAGGACAGGAGCTGTGCCCTACCCAGGAGTGGGGAGAATGAGTCTGGGAGGAGAAATTGAAGAATCCCAAGAGGAAGCTCTGGTGCATGCACCTTCTGCCGTCATGAGTCATCTCTGAAACTTCACAGGGAGATGGTGCCCTAGTAGACCAAGTCCTGTAGATCACTGGGGTTGCATTTTCATAAAGTACACAAAACAAACATTATCAGAAACTCCTTGGAAAAAGCAAATAGCTAACTTCCTCCTGCCTCTACTCTTACTGCTCTGGACTCCAGGCAGCTGCTCACAGAATGGAGAGGGAGACCGGCCCTCTGGAGTCCTCATAGAAAGTCTTCCTCAAATCCAGGGAGAGGGATATCAGAAGAACTTGAGGGTTTTTCACAAGAGGCTGGGACTGAGTTTCAGAAATTAAAGGACATGTTATCTGCTTCCAGAGTAGTTGGTAAATAGACACTTAAAAAAAAAAAAAAAAAAAAAAAAAGACCCAGGGAAGAAAAACTACTAACATTCACTGAAAACCTACTGTGTGCAAGGGAGCCTCTGCATGCTTGCTCCCAGAACAGAGATGCTCTGTATTTGTTCAAAGGAGGTAAAAGAGGGACCCTGAATGTTTTCTTAAAAGTAATTTTACATCCCCAGAAGAAAACACCAAACAAGACAGGGATCTGGACACATTCTCTGAGCCCCGATTTGGCGGTGCCCACACCCCAGCAGGCACTGCTAAATATCTGTAGAACGGCTGCCCTCTAAGGTTTCCTCCAACACAGATTCCTGTGATCCTATAAATAACGGAGAACCAAGGGCGGCAGAGTCATCCAGAGCACCTGGGAGAAGCACCTGCTCCAGGCACACTGTGTCCACGGGCACAGTTCTCATGAGGATGGCAGTGATTAACTCTGCTGGGAGCAGGTGCCAACTGCAAGGTGAAATCAAATGCTGTGATGGCTCAATTAACAAATACTCTAGAAACAGAGTTTCTCTATAATGGAGCTGGCCATTCTCACCCCAAAGTCCCCATAAATCATGAGGCTGTGGGTGTGTGCCTGGAGTGGTTCACAGCAGTGCTGAGAAGCTGGGACAGGAGATGCCTTCATGTGGCTCTCGTTTTTCACTGCCTGCGAACAAGGCCAACCCTGGATCCATTCTAAGGTCGTGCCCTTGGTTTCCCCTTGGTGGTGACCTGCTCCTGCCCTCTGTCCTTCTGTGGGCACAATACACCTGCAAGTCTGGAGAGGATGCAGCCAGACCCAACCTCACCACCCTGACCCTGCCCACTCCTGTGCCAATGCCCCCATGGCTTGGTGCTGGGACCACAAAGACGAACCATCTCAGATGTGTGAGCCCCACCTTCAAAGAGCTCAGTCTCCTGGCAGCCCCCCAGACATGGATCTGCATAATCTCCTAGAATTTGAGGCACATGCATCAGTCTTGCCAGACATCCAGATCTTTAGGTGGCAGCTAGAACTGACACCTGAAGAGGGAAAGCCTAGGGTTTCAGGAAGAATGAGGAGGTCTGAGCGCAGATCTTTCTGATGACCAGCTGCTCTCAGGGGAGGAGAGGCATCCATGAAGTCTGACAGCTGCCTGGACAGAGAAAGGTGCCAGCTGTGGCTGGAGTGGGATGACAGCTAACACTGCCTGCTGCAGCCCTGCCCTCCCTGGGAGTGTGTGCTCTCTAGGCTGCCCATGGTTGACACAGCAGCTGACTCTAGTGTGCCCTTTGCTTGAATCAACCTCCCCAGCCCCTCCACACCAGCCACTCACTATGTAGAGCATCTGCTCCGCCAGGAAGGCACAGGCCAGGCTACTGCCACAACAGCCTCCCACCTTGGGGCACATACAGCTCTGAAGTGACAAGTGGAAGCTCACGTTCACAGACTTGATGTGGCCAGGCCAACAGAGAGAGGCAGGACATGAGCTATATACACCTGCCCATGGTCAGAGGGACAGCCTGTGGGCTGAAATAAAACCTAGAGGCTAAAGATGCCTGACCACCTGTCATCTCAATTTGGGTCAACATTTTGGAACAAAGGCCTGAAGTGTAGAGGCACAACAATGGGGAGCCAGGAAGTGTCTGTCTTCTCCCAGGTCAGGTGCACCCAAGCCCAAGTAGGCAGCCCACGTGAGACATAGGATGTGCGGGTGGACAGGGAGCAGGGCTACAGGATGAGGTGACTGGTACACGTGGATCCAGAGAAGATGCTCAGGAACCAGGTCAGCAGAACCAAGTTGACTGGACCAAGATGACAGGGGCAGGGAGCATGGCAGGGCAGAGGACAAGAGCCCTCACAGGGGTCACTGGCATCTGCACACTGGCAGCAGCCAGCTCAGCACACTGCACCCCGTTCCTGCCCATGGGAAGGCAGGCAGAGTGGATGCTGCGGTCAGGGAGCTGAGAACCTCAGCAATGGTCAGAAGGGCAAGCTTCAGAGACCCAGGCAGTGGCAATGCTGCCACCACTCTGGGGACCTCTCTCCATGCCCACCAGACTGGTGGAGCAGCAGCAGGAGGCCTGGGATCAGATCCAAACCTGGGCTGCTGGTATCACACACTCACCAGGTCCAGAGAGGGCCTGCCAGAGCTGATACGGCACTGAGGTCACCTTCCAGTGTACTGTGTTCCAGTCCTCCAGGGAGAAGACTTCCCCCATCATCCCTAATTCCTGAGTGCCAGTGACAGTAATTAAAGGACTAAGGCCTGTACCTAACGCCCCACTCTCTGAGGCCTTCTGCTCCCTTTGGCAGAATGAGGCTCAGTCACAGTTCTCTGGTGCCATGGCAGCAAAAACCAGAGACTCTGGATGGCAGTGGGAACACCAGGTGGCTAGTCACCAGGAAAGGGTGGCCCAAGATCCCCTGGCTAGATCTCTGAATTCCAGCAGTGTCCCACGGCCCAGGTTTTCAGTTCCCACCTTTTAAACAACTATATAACTTGACGGATCTCCCACGCTGAGCCTGAATTAGCTGTGCTCTGCAGCCAGGGGTCTGGCCACCCTCCCACACCCACCTGGTTTCTCACAGCTGTCTCATTTGGCTCAGAATCCACCACACTGTCACAGCCTTCAGAACTGCAGAGCTAGAACCATACAGTGGTTGACACTTTGACAAATTGCTAAAAACCCACCTAATAGGACTAACGCACTTGCTCTAAGAAAGTTCTTTCATCTATATTTAAAAAGCCTGATATATCCTGGGATAACTCAAGTGACAAAAGTACAAACCCATCTGAGGATGGCAGACGAACTGACAGACTCTATAGATGAAAGCAAGCAGGTCAGCTTGATTCCCTAGTCCTATCAGAACATCCTGGAAAGAGTCCAGGCGACGCAAGTGCAGACACGCAGAGGAGGAGGCAATCATCGCTGCAGCATCACCGAGTCTCCCAGGAGGGAAAAACACGAAGGAAACTTTCCGACATTCACGCATCAGATGCGAGGTGCTAGCCCACTACGTGCCGCACGTTGTGCCTCACTGTTCACCAAACCTCAGGGTGCGCTACCATCCCACTTGCTTAGAAGACCCGCGCAGGACTCTGCAGACCCGTCCACTGGGCTGGCTTGCTACCTGAAGTAAGGGGACAGCATGACCTGCAGGCATGTATTAGGAAATACTCCTGGCTAGGGAGAAGCTGACCTGACGAGCTGTGGACTAGCCTCGTGGAGCTGGACACGAGCCCCAGCTGGCAAGCCTCCCAGCAGTGTGAACTCTGCTGGCACTGCCTGTCCTTCAAACCCTGCTGTCAAGTGAGGACTGTGGACCCTCTTCCTGAAGAGGAAGAGGGGTTGTGGCAGCTGGAAAGAAGAGAAAGACAACAGTCGGGCCAAGCCACCTTTATCTGCAGTGTCCACGATGCAAAGGGCACAGAGGAGGCACTTAGAGAAGACAGCTGAATGGCCATATCGAGGTATCAGGTGGCCCCAACAGGTTCTCATGCCCTCCCTGGGGGATCTTCCCAGGAGCCGCCCCCTGCCTTCTGCTTTTGCCCAGCCCCCACTGCACTGGCCAGTGCCAAGCGACCAAGCCCTCACTGCTTGGGTCGCTGACCTAGAGGGAGAAGTCAGGCTAGACTGCAGATGGGAGATAAGGAGGCTACTGCAAGCATCCAAGCAAGAACGTGCTGAGACAAGAGCATGGACTTAAAAGAAAACAGAAAGTGTAAATTTCAAAGGCAGATCTGTTTGACAGACTTAGAAAGGAATGATTCTGTGTTTTGTTTGGTAGCCCAAATGATTGGGAAGTGAGAATGGAGGGGTAGTTTAGAGAGTAAACAGGGGCCCTTTGCTTCAGATATATCACACTGCAGGGGACAGCTGATCACCCACGGACAAAATGTCCAGCAGCATGGACACAGACTAAAGACAGAGAGATTATAAATTAGCAGGGCTTTAAAAAAGAAGGTGTGGTGACTCTACTGGTGTCAGGGCTTCATTCTGCTGCCATGAGACTGTGGCTAAGATACTGAGGGAGGCAGCAGAGTCAGGAAAGTATGAGGGAAAAATGTCTCAAGAAATATTCTGAAAGTATCTAATAAAATTCAACTCCTGTGCCGAATAATACCAAAACTAGATTAGACAGAATACCTGACACTGGCAAGGGTGCAATAATTGGCATTCCCATATATGTTGGAAGAGACAACCCTTTTGGAAAAAAATTTGGCATCAAGAGCCATAAAGTGTTAATATCTCGGCCTACAGTATCACTTCTAGGAAACATTCAACAGAAAGTTGTGTGATGAACAACTTAGGAGACTTAGAACCTGAAGATGCACGTTATCTATAACGGCGAAACACTGGAAGCTGCTAAAAGATCCAACCATAGAGGGGAAATTAAGAGCGTTACAGGCCTGTGGTGGAATTATTACACAGGCATTAAAATGTTAGTTGTGAAGGGAGTGTGGTAACAGGGAGTTTTTCCCCCCCATTTGCCATCATTTTAACTGGAACAAGAGCAGGATATGTAACTGTAACAATAATTTCTGTGTTAAGAAAGCAGGATTTGGGGTACATTGCTTTGGATGAAAACTGAGCAATGGGAATGTTACAGTCAGGGGGGGTACCTTGGCTCCGTCCACACTGATGATCCGATAGCTGTTCCTGGTGACATCGTAGAAGTAGGAGACGGTGACGGCCTGTTTGCTGGCAGGCACCCAGTTCTTCTTGGTGCTGGGGTCGATCTGGAAGACGTGCGCCCGGGTGGTGAAGATGGGCTGTTCTCTGCAACAGGAGGGTGGGGGCGTGTGAGTTGGCAGAACATGACTTAATGTATAATTTATGATTTCTAGGCCACCTACTGCCCCAAAAGATTTTAAATAGCTTATAGGGAAAGATACATATGCATGAGGACAATTAAAATAAGAAAAGGGAAGCGAGAAAAGAGATACCAGTGAGTAGTTTCTGTAACCATACTCCACTGAGCTGTTATTACCCTGAGGCTGCAAGGAGACTGGCCTAAGGAGCAATTTGCTTAAAAGATGACTCTGTTGAGTATCTGCACATCCTCTCAAGTGTCCCATCCTTTTCTGACATCCTGGCGGCTTGTTTAGAATTTTGGAACCAATTCATTTCTAGGATTTTGCAAAAAGTTTATTTTGCAAACAATTCTGCAACAATTTTAGAATTTTGCAATCCATTTGCAAAAGTTGCCCCTAAAGTCATCATACATAGAGAAAATGGTAAGTTGTAGCTAAATTATGTGCCTTTATTTACAAAATATTCATTACAAAATTTACAAAGAGGTGACCAACACATAGAAAATACTTTGTAGGCTCGGTGCCCATAGCACAGTGGTTATGGCACCAGACACACACACCAAAGGTAGCGGGTTCAATCCCAGCCCGGGCCAGCTAAAACAACTGCAACAACAACAACAACAACAACAACAACAACAAAAATAGCCAGGCAATGTGGTGGGTGTCTGTAGTCCCAGCCACTTGGGAGGCCAAGGCAAGAGAATTGCTTAAGCCTAAGAGTTTGAAGTTACTGTGAGCTGTGATGTCATAGCACTTTACTGGGGGCAACATAGTGAGACTCTGTCTCAAAAAAAAAAAAAATGAAAAGAAGAAGAAGAAGAAGAAGAAGAAACAGAAGATGGTGGAGGAGGCGGAAATACTTCATAAAAATTTTGTAAAAAAAAATTTTTTTTTTTCAGTTCTTGGCTGGGGCTGGGTTTGAACCCGCCACCTCCGGCATATGGGGCCGGGGCTTTACTCCTTTGAGCAACAGGCGCCACCCAAATTTTGTAAAATTTTGTAAAGAATATTTTGTAAATAACGTTCCCATAGCTACATTTTACCATTTTTCCTGTGTATGATGACTTCAGGGGTGACTTTTGGGACACCTTGGGGTGGCGAACACGCGGCTAGAGCCGCATGCGGGTCCCGGCCAAAATGAATTTCGGCTCTTTGCCTCTTATCATTATTTTGTATACTGTGGCTCTTTGCCAAGTTTGGATTTTGTTATGCTGCTTCTGAGGAGGGACCTCTGAGGAGCGATCTCCGAGCGCGTAGTCGAACTTGTCCGCCACCCCTGAATTCTAGACAATAGCTGGCACATCAAAGAAGGTCAATAAATATTCAAATAAATGAATCTTTATGTTAACACGTAATCTTCATAATTCTAATTTTTGAGACGGTGTAACATGTCAGTGAGTTAATTAATTAAGAACACTTGTGGGGGAAAATAGAAACGTAAATGTAAAGTTAAATATATCTTTAACTTTTTAAAAAAGAAAAAAAATCTCTATAATGATTATCATTGGAGTACTAAGATTATTGTAATATCTGTCTTGCAAGTGAAAACGTTCTTAAAAACCGGTTATTTTCTTTTCTTGCATTGTCTCTGTCCCATATTGCCAAAATCCTTTTCAGTGTTTGTTTACATTTGTTTTTGTTTTTCTAAATCAAATGAAAATCACATCACAAGGTTCCTGCCACATGGGCTGCTAGATTCCATGCTCCCAGTTCTGAGCTGTTTGGAGGTGTCTCCCTTTCATCTCCTGCACTGTTCTTTATAGAATTAGTCACAACAGCAACGTGATCTCAGGCATTTCTTCCCCTGTGCAGCTGACCGTGAAGCAAAGTAAAAGGGCAAACTATTTATAAATCAGGCGGTTACAGGTGCAGAGGATAGATAAGAGTTTAGCTTTGTCCAGGTTGAGAGACGATTCCGACTGAGTTTCCTTGTCGGGCTACTGTAGTATAGGTTCAAATTTACAGGCAGGTCCAGGACTTTTTAAAAAGCTTGTAACAGACCTGAACTCAATCCCACCTAGATTGCTTGAGAAATCTGTCATTGCCAGAGTCCTTATCACCGGTTGATTTTTTCCAATCAACAACTGTTTATTAAGTTCTATACCTGTTACCAGCTAACACTATGCTAGGAGGTGATAAAATTGACAGGGCCAAACAAGGAAATCAGTAATACATATAAGAACACTTGCAGGGGCTGTTTGATGCGGAACCATAGAAGCAGCCAGTGAGGACTGCTCCCCTTGGTGTGCTGTGGGCAGGGATCGCTTTGCAGACTTGCCTTTTAGTTGGCGGGGAGTTAGAAAAGCGTCTTGTGTCCCCTTGAGGTATGGCCTTTTGAAAATTATACTTTAGGGATTTTTTGCCTTCTCTTGCCTTTCCCAGTTACCTTTTCTGCCCAGCCTGGATTTGTATCTGCTAATTATTGATGCATACTATAAATTTTTGTTTACAATTGAAAGGCTTTTTGTCTCTCCAGGAAGAAAGAGGGTCAGCTCTGGCTTTACCTCTTTCTTACCCCCATGATCATTTATTTTTTTTTTTTTGAGGAGTCACATGTGAAGCAACATACGTCCACCTAGGAAACACCTTTTCCACTTTTGTGCCTAAAAGCTCTTTGTTCTGTTTCATATATTCAAGTTCTTTGATGCTCACATACTTTTGTTTATTTATTTGTACCATTACTTGTTTGTACCCTTTCCTATTATTGTCTCATTGTCTCTCTTGCCTCTTAAATTATAGGAGTATTGACTGTATCATGCTTTGCTAAATAAGATGTTTGATGCTACTGCAATTTCAATATTTTTATCTTGAACAACTTTTAAAAAAAGTGTGAGACTTTTTTCAATTAATTCTTTTGTGTCCAAGGGTTATATGTTATTAATATATTTTTGTTATTGTAAACAGAATTGAGCTTTGCAGGTTTGTTTTCAGATTAAAAATGTTAATATATACAAGATCAAGATAATGTTAAAATGCTTTATTTCATAAAAGAAATATTGATGGCCTGAGGTTTGGATTCTTTCCCTTCCTTTTTTATTTCCTCTATTGCACTCTTGCAATCATATATTTATGCATTTTTATTTCTGTAACAAAAAAACCCCAAAATACCTTTTTTTCCAGGCACTTTGCAGGCACAAGGAATACAAACTAGTAAGTCATGGACTCTATCATGGAAAATGGGGGGACATGCTGGTTGAATACATCAAGAAACAAAAGCTGGTTTATGCTATTTTTGTACAATATGTATTTCACGATATGTCTGCTTCTTTCTTTGATGCCTGTAAACCATCTATCACTTTGGGAGAACTTGGTTACTGAGTCAAATTTTCTGCCTAAGGACTTTGAGATGCTAGGAAAGAATCTTGAATTTTTTTTATAAAACTTCAGTAGGACAGAGTACTGAGGTTTAATGCAGTGCATTTGAGAACACTAGTCTTTGTGTAAGGAAACTACCCCTTATCACCCTGATTCTAGGCAACAGGTTTTCAGATGCATTTAGGAAATCTGGTGATCCTTACCCCTTGTTCTCTCTGAGTGTGACTGAGTGTGATTGAATTAAGTTGAATAAATATTGAGGTGAGAAGAGCCTCCAGCTCTTGCATTAGATTCAATATAGAGGGGGCCTGTAATACGAGAAAAGAGCTGTCAGAGGAGACAGGAGCAAACTCATGGTGGCAAAAGAATACAGAAGTTTGTGGTAGCTGTGGCGTTAGGGATATTTCAGGGTATCAAGGAAGTAAGTTGATGGACCATTTCTGAAAGTGTTTTGAGTACTTGGCTGGAAATGACAAGTTACATATGGCCAACCTGATTATGCTTTGGGTTTTCAGCCAATGATGAGTCAGTGTCTGGTGAGTCTATGACGCACTCCAAGTGCTCTGCCAGCCGACATGTGAAGCCCTGAAGGAGAGTCTCCACCTGACCTGTGATTGCCATGTGGTAAGCAGAGGCTAGTCTGAATTGCGGTGCCCCCTGAAGACGTTAGACAGAGTTATGTTTAGCAAGCCTCTGTCTGGAAGTTGGGAGGGTCTTTGACCTGTTCAAGCTCCCATCTAACCCCCAAACCACAACACATTCCCTTTTATTTCTTATGGTGCTTCATGTTACATATAGAATACAAAGACCGTGCAGATTACCTTCCCTGTCATTCTGGGAAACATGTCTGTTGAGGGTGGGAAATATGGTTTCTGAGGTTCTTTAACCCCTTGGTTTCAGTTTGGGATTGCAAATCACTTTCAGCATTTTCAGGCAAAGCATAGTCTATTACTAGAAGAAAAATCAGGAGTTTGAGAGACCTTCTTTATCTATGCCACTGTTGTCTTTTTAATATTCTTTGGATGTACTGGCAGTTACAGCTATGTGACTCTAGTAGGCCATCAACACCTGGGCCTAGGTCTTTGATTAGGATACAGTGGTATCAATTGGGGGATGGAGACAATAAATCCTAAAATTTTAATTCATGTTGCAGCTATTCTTTTACCAAATATGCCTTAAACACCTACTGTGTGAGGGGCTCTGTGCTTATCAAGTATATAATCTTGCATGCCTCTTTTCACCTATCAAGACTGGAAAATTTCAAGTTCTTTCTTTTTCTGGGGTTTAAAGCTTTTTTCTGGTCTCTCTTTTCTATAATCTCTTAAGATTAAGGTCTCTGTGTCCTGTGAATATGTGATAAGCAAAGAAAGGGGAGTCGTTTTCTGACTCTTAATTGTTTCAGAATAGTTTTGAATGAATTAGTCAATAGCTACTTTACTGTGAGTTGAATATCCTACATTTTATGAAGCATGTCACATACTTATTTCCTTGCAGTATTTATAATGAGGCAGGCATAGTTAATTGCCCTCATTTTGTAGCTGGTGACTCAGAGGTTGAGGAAACTCACTAGTGCTGTTCAAGTAGCAAAACCTGAACAGGGCAGGGGGGCTGGTGCCCTTTCCACCATATTACGTTTCCTTCATAAATGTCAAGGGCACTTGCAGCTGGCATTGTTTTCAAACTCCACTCAAGGTGACTTTTCAGTAACTGGGGTTATTGTTTTAAATATCTTTAAGTTGTTTGTTTTGTATATTTACTTTATAAAAAAGGGAACTATGACACATCACCATGGTTGAAGAAAACATGTACCTTGATCTAAAAAGACATCTACAAATATTCTGATCACCATTAGATTACATCACATAATGTTAAGTTGTTTGTTAAGTTAGGAAGCTTTTATGGATATAGTTTTAAAGTCTGGCATTGCTGACATTTATTTCACTTCATAATTTGTTTTTAGAACCATAACCTCTCAGTTTTGGGGCAGTAGTATTTTCTGATTAGGTGTTATGGGCCAGGTGCTGTTACATGTATTACCTTCAAAGTTGTCATGATAACCCCGTGAGAAAAGCAGATATTATTATCTGATTTTTATAGATGAGAAAATCCAAGAACAGAAAAATCAACTGACTTGCTCAAGGTTATACAGCTAGCAAGGAAGAAAACTGGGATTTGAACTTGAGCTGACTGGCTCTGGAGCCTGTGTTTTTTAATCATAACATTATAATGCCCTGTCTTGGCACTGCTCTGATGAGAGGTATAATCTTTCTAGGTCAATCTATGGCATTGGTCTTCAGATTTATTATTTGCATACTTGTCTTTAGTTAGTCCTTACAGCAAGCCTAGATATAGACAGTGTTATTATCATCCTTATGTGAAAAAATTAAGATTCACAGAGGCCAAGCAGCTGCTAAACAAGGCATGAGGATTGGGATTCACACCGAGATTTTAATTGTTGTACTTTGTTGCCTTTCCTCTTTAAGGACTTATGCTACTTTTACAGTCCACACATTAAATCCTGGCTTTTTGTTTTAGACTCATAATGATTATAGGTTTGTTTCCTAAGGCTTTTCATTTATAGTTCTTCCAATAGGTGACCTAGTCTACTAATGGCTGCAAGTGTTGGAGAACCACCGACACAGATGATAGCAGTGGTAACAATGAAACCTTGTGCTATTAATATTCTATTATTATTATTTTTTGAGGAGTCACATGTGAAGCAAACAGGATGTAACCGGACATGTTAGGCAAGTGCTTGCTAACCGTGAAGACGACAAGGGATTAAATTCTCATTATTACTCACAGTAGTCCCCAGATAGCTGTGTATGTTCAGTTTCTCAGTTTCTTCAGTTTGGCAGGAAGTTTTAAAGAACCAAACAGCATGCCCTTCCGTCCCTGGCATATTCATAAGCTATTTTGGGGTGAGTCATCGGAATTCTGTGGTTTGTATATCCTGAAGGGAGAGAGGAGACACTGTATGGTTGGATTTTTTTTTTTTTTTTTGAAACAGTTGAAAAAAAATCCTTTGATAAAAGTTCAACGTTAGATATGAAATGTCTGCGGAAGGATCTTTCCGTTGTTATGAGATTCTGCTCATATTCACATCTCTGGGAATATCATATAAATTCTTTAGCCTTGACCACTTAACCTAGTGCTTCTAGAAGCTCTGATCTGGTGTTTCCCTGAGGCTATTCACAGGGAATAAACAACTGGTTGAACAAATCATCTGTCCTGGGAGTCTCTGTTTTCTATGTCAGAGCAATTCTCTGAGCTGGATAGAAGTGTGGATGTATGCAAATACAGAGACCAAGCCAAACCTCTGTGGCCTGTTGGTTAATACACCTATTACTAATATTACAAGTGTGGATTAGATTGTGGTTCAATCACTGCAATAGTTAAACCCAAGTGCATAAGAACTGACAAAGTCTTTCTTCTTATAGTTATTATACAAGGGGATTAGCTTAAGTGGAATTCCAGTGATTAAGACATATTTTTCCCCTATAATGTCAGGAAAAGAAACTGATTATTAATGGAAGCAGGAAGAAAATATAAGTTAGTTGGGTACTTGATGACAGATGCTGCACTAGAACTTCAGAAAAGTCTCATAGAGATTAGTTAGAAAATATTATTTTCAGAAGTTGGAAATGAATCTATGGTTTACACAGCATTGGTGGTCCACAAAACAGAGTACAAGGGATGGAAGTGGTGGTACTTGACACCCATGTTCAATTATGGTTACCCCTTTGATTATGAGTAAAACTGATCAGTGTCTATAGCCATAGATAAGTGTGAAGAATAATGACAAGTTGGTTTCTAAATTGTGAGAGTTACTGATCAGTAATCATTCATCATGGGTTTCATAGCATCTCACAACTTCTCCAGTTCCCTTTGTTCTGATTAGATAAATACCAAGTGCATTTCCAAGTATATGCTAGTTAGGTTGTCAGTGTTCCTTGATTCTAAGAAGGTGATACCTTAAATTAAAATTAGTATCTTTTAATTTTGGCATTTACGTCACAACAGGAAGCATAGACTAAGTTATGTTCAATATGAAAACCCCCAATATCTCAGGGCCCAATAAAGTTTGATGGGGATTTGCTTATTGTAGTTATCTCAACCGGAGTTTCCATGATAACCATCACAAAGGATGTGGCAAATAATACTCCCCCTCTCAGAGCTTTTGGCTGGAAGTGACCCATTTTACTTTCATTCACTTTTTTTTTCTTTGCTTTGCTTTAGCTCTTTAATTTTTTTTTTTTCCTCTAAAGCAATGAGTCCACATCTAATATTAACAGGGTAAGGAATTGTGATCCCACCACATACAAGGAAAGTGGAGAGCCAGAAATATATATGGTGGAGAATACTATAACCAGCATACACACCTACCTATTGTGAATTAGATTAACAACAGTTATCCTGCCTCTGACTGACACTCTGTAATTGTACCACAACTTTGAGTTTCTGCACTGCCAGATCTCTGGACTGAATCTTAAATATAGTGTCCTATGAACATGGGGTCATTTATACACTTCTGCCTCAGTTGTCAGCTTGCCTACTGTTCTTTCTCTAAGATCCATAGTGACTTCTGTCACAGAGTATCAACTCTTTTGGTCTGAATTCTCTCTTTACCAACCAAACTTTACATATGAAGGTTTCTTTCCATGAGAAGGAATGTGATTGACCTTGATCGTAGTCAGTGAGATTTCTCCTAGTGAAATTTAAAAATTACTGTGAATATAAACTTTTAGTAAATATTTTTGTCTGATTTTGTTTGGAGTCCAGTTCCAGGAGGCTGATCAATCCTGAGATCATTGGGCCTATCAAGTGTCTAGACTTTTAAAACTGAGAAGTAGGTCTTAGGTCCTAGTGATATAGGAGTCGTGCTATGAGAGCTCAACATTTCCTACCTGTTATCTGTCTGGCAATCAGTCAGTCAATCATCTGTCTATATTTAACTTGTATACCTTCCAACACATGGCATACAAACCTATCTAAATTGGGCCAGAAAGAATACTTCTAAAGTACATGAGAACTTTTACTCTGTTAAGGAATATAAAATATCTTCAGCCTTTACAAATGTTTTTACATAATTTGCTTATCAATTTACCAGGAAAAAGGACTTTTCTTTACAAAGATCATGTTTTCATAAGTATTGTCAGTATCATTTGAACTTTCAAAATTAGTGAAATCTGAATCCAAATGGGTGAAATCTGACAACACACTTGAGAAGCCCATGATTTTCAAAATTATAAATAAAAATTAAACTATCAATAATTGCCTCTGTCTACAAACAGATGACGGAGGTAGTAAAGGTTTGAGACTTATAAATGTGGTTAGCATAAGCAGCAAAATCAGATTACTGAGCTTTTCCAAAGCCACTTCTAAGAAGCGATATCCAAGCTGTCTGTAGCGAACACATTGACAGTAGGATTTACAGATATTTGCAAGATTGTGTTGGCAGCCACAGATAAGTCACCCAGCTAAATGATGAAGCAGAGGAGGATCTTTTATTACTCCTAAGTCAGCTGTTGCACCTTTACACATGCAGGTAATCATTTATTAGCTGCTAATTTTGGAGGCTGCCTTTAGATGATAAACCTCATAAAAAGCTAACAAGGAGATGCCTTTGATAAGGTGTAAATCATTAAATAGAGAAGCAACCAGTTGACCCATGATTTGTTGAAATACTTTAAACAGTAGAACCTCCATTTCTGTTTTGTAAGTGATAGCGATGATATCTCTTGAAAAAATTAAATGTGGATTACATGACACAAAAAGAGTGCATTTTCCTCCAGTTTCAGAGATTATAGCAGAGTGACTAAACTCAAACCCCCTAGTTCTAACTTTCAGAATCTACTTAGATGTCTTAAAATGGACTTTGTGTCTTTAGATTAATCAGCCTGGCATTGGTGTAGAGGTGCTGTGTTAGCAGTTTTTTGTTGCATGTTTTAAGTGTGAGATTATATAAACCAAAAATTACTAAAATCATTTTAAAAAGTCCTTTTAAAAATCCTACACATTCTTCACGTTTCAGTTTTGAGACCTTTGTATTTTTCTTCCCTTCTAGCTGGAGCACCTTTTCCTGAGATACTCTTATGGCTTCTTTATTTCCTTCAGGTCTCTGTTCAAATGTTCCTTGGAAAGTGCTCAGTTGGCTCCCTTTTCTACAGTATCACCTCTCACTCTCCAGCCATACTGCTGTTTTCTTCATAAAACTGGATTGTTCTTAAACACACTCATTTGTCCATCCATTTATTGTCTTTTTCCTCTAACAGAATGTAAACTCCATGGAATGGGTGGGGAGTGGTAAGAGAAGTGCTGCATATTGCTTATAGCTATTTATCTAATGGCTAGATTAATGTTCACACTTAATTCACTGAGAACTTAATAAATGCTTTTAAGAATGAAGGAATGGATAAATGAATGGATAAGGCGATCAATTTGTAAGACTGGAAAATTGCTAAGGTTCCAGAAGCGTCTCTAAACGTAGTTAATATATCAGAGCTTAAAACAACTTCTTGTGATCTGTCTTGCTATAATAGTCGTAAGATACAGGCTTCTTAGGCAGGGCACAGTGGCACTCCTATAATCCTCACACTCTGGGAGGCCAAAGAGGATGGATTGCCTGAGCTCAAGAGTTCGAGAACAGCCTGAGCAACAGGGAGACCCCTGTCTCTAACAAAAAATAGCCAGGTGTTGTGGCAGGTGCTTGTAGTCCCGGCTACTCAGGAGGCTGAGGCAAGACGATCTCCTGAGCCCAAGAGTTTGAGGTTGTCGTGCACTATGACGCCATGGCACTCCACCAAGGGCAACAAAAGTGAGACTCTTTCTTAAAAAAAAAAAAAAAAAAAATTAAAGATATAAGCGTCTTCTCTTATGAAAATAATTATTTAGTTCTTTTTTCTCAATATGTTGTATACATATTTGGACTAAAGTGGATTAAAAAGGGCATGATCTGGGGGAAATTAGGTTATTAGAAAAATAAATTCTGACAGCAAACGTTACCTGTCATAAGTTTGTAGTGAGAAAATGTTATTTTAAAGAGCAAAGATGAAGACTTTAAGACATAGCTAACTGGTGACTGCTAAAACTTCTCAATGTAAAGCTCTAACATTTGGATTTTTTGCTCATAAATAGACCTTAGGAACATATGACAAAAGGCTATATTTCCAAAATAATGTGAAAATTTGAAAATGAAATCTCTTTTCTAATTCTAAAAGAACATTTCCAATATGCCGAAAGCTTAGAATCTCAAAAGACTATACTTCTCTTGCTTCTTAGAAAACTTATTTTCTGTAAACAAGTGGACTCATATTCAGTCTTTCAGAATTCCAACTGCATGTTCAGGGAGGCACTTTAAAATTGGGCAAGAAGGCATAAGAGACAGTTCTGAACCTGAGCTTGAGAGACAATGCTAATCAATCCAGTGCCTAGGACTTTAGAAACCTTCAATGAGAATAAATGTTTATTATTCAGTTCTGGTGTTTGGTTTCTTCTTTGGAACCCGTAATTAGGCAGTTTAGAAATATTTGTGCCAACATTTCCTTGAGAATAGATAAAAATGGTAGTAATTATGAAGAATAAGCACACAAGATTTATATCATTTTGTGATAAAATGCAATTTAAAGCTGTGTTCAACTGAGAATTTCCTAGTAATATACATAATTTTGTAATACATTAATTAGGAAGACACAGCAAATAATTCCCGTAAGTGGCTATGATTATTATGTATTCTCTCAGGTCAAATTCTTTAGGGTAACTTCCCCTTCGGGGGGTGTGTATGTGGGAAGGATAATGATGTGTGGGAGCAGGATTCCTGCCCTGGGCCTGGAAGACACAATATGTAGACATGGGACAGGGACAAACTAGTGGGGAGATGTGTCCTTTCTTGTAAGCAGTCACCAGACCCTGGAAGAGACAATCATTCTCTCTGGTCCTTACTTGTCTCAAGTATCTGTACAGTGGGAATTTAACTCCATGACATTTAGCCTGCTCTGATGTGTGATCCCTTAGAGAGACAACAGCATTCTTATGTGGATAAATTGGAGACAGTCTCTGGCTGTCAGACACAGTTGTGTCTGAAATTAAGATTAAGGTCTATGAGTCTTTAGTGAATAAAATGGAAATAAATGCTGAAAATTCCCCTACCTACCTTGAAAGGGTACCCTGGAGTGAGAAATTGTTTTCTCAGTTAAGGTTTCTCTTTTCAGGTGTTTTGTAGAAGTCTAAAGACTCAGTCAGTGGGTGTGAGTCATCTAGCTGTGGTAAGATTAGAAATTCCTAAAACATGATACAGGAGTCCAGAGTTTGAGGCAGGGAAAATGAGAGGAAGCTGCTCTCCACCCCACCCTCCTGTACCCTCTCCTGGCTTTGGTATCAGGATGACACTGGCTTTGTAAACTTAGTTCTGGAGCATTTGCTCCTTCTCAGTGTTTTGCAACAGGTTAAGCAGAGTAGGTGCCAGTTCTTTATAAGTCTGGTAAAATTCAGCTCTGAATCCACCCAGGGTGGCCCTTTCTTTCGTTAGGAGATTTTTTTTATTACTGTTTCCATCTCAGTACTTGTTATTGATGTGTCCAGGGTTTACTATATTTCTTCCTGATTCAGCCTTGGAAGGCTGTGTTTTTCTAAGAACTTAACCATTTCTCTAGGTTTTTAGTTTGTGTGGATAGAGGTTTTCACAGTAGTTAAAACCCCTTATTGTATTTTGTATTTCCACCCAATCACTTGTAATGTCCCTTTTTTAAAATTTTTGATTGAGCTTATTTGAGTTCCCTCTCTTTTATTTCTGGTTAATCTAGTAGCCTGTTGATTTTGTTTATCTTTTCCAAGACCTAATGTGTTTCATTGACCCTGTGCTGTTTTTTTTTTTTTTTTTTGCCTCCTTTTTATTCAGTTCTTCTCTGAGCTTTGCCATTTCTTTCCTCCTAGCTTTGGGTTTGTTTTGTTCTCTTTTTTGTAGTTCCTTGAGGTGTGACGCTATGTTGTTAATTTGTGATCTTTCTGTCTTCCTGATGTAAACAAATTGAATGCTATCCCTTTCCCCTTAAAAGTGCTTTTGTTATATTTCTAAGATTTGGGGAGCTTGTGTTGCCTTTGTCATTCAATTCAAAACATTTTTTAATTTCTGTCTTGCTTTCATCAGTAACCCAAGAACCATTCAGCAACAGGTTGTTTAATTTCCACGTTTTTGTGTAGTTTTGAGAGTTCTTCTTGGAATTATTTCTGGTTTTATTTCACTGTGGTTTGAGAAGATTTGTGGCATGATTTCAATTTTCTAAATTTGTTGAGACTTGTTTCGAGGTCTAAAGTATGATCTACCTTGGAAGATGCCCTCTGTGCTAATAAGAAGAATGTATATCCTACACTTTTTGGGTAAATGTTGTGTAAATATCTGCTAGGTACATTTGTTCTGGAGTCCCATTTAATTCTGGTGTTTTTCTTGGTCTTCTGCCTCAAAGAAATGTCCAGATCTGTCAGTGGAGCGCTGACTTTTATAAAGTTACTGTTTATTTCTAGATCTACTGCTTAGATCTTGTATAATTTCCTGTGGGAACTGAGGTGCTCCTATGTTAGGTACATACATACTTAGGATTGTTATATCTTCCCTTTAAATTGATACCATTATCATTATATATTGACCACCTTTGTCTTTTATTCACTGTGGTTGACTCAAAGTGAATTTTATCTCTATGAAAATAGCTACCATGCCTTGCTTTTTGTTTCCATTCATGTGTAATATGTATTTTCCCCACCCCTTTACCTTGAGCATATGAAAATCTTTGCAAGTTAAATGGGAGGCAGCATATAGTCAAGCTGTGGTTTTTAATCCATTCCGCCAATCTGTCTTTAAAGGGGGGGGCACTGAGATCGTTCAGATTCAGTGTTAGTACTGATACTGATATGGAAGATACTGTTATTTTGATTGTTACCTGTTGTTTTGTTCTCTCCCTGTGTTATTGTTTTATAAGAGCTATAAGTTTTAACTTTTGGGCGTTTTTATACTTCTGGTCATAAACTAACTTTCTTAAATTTTCAACATGTGCAGGTAGTTACTTGTTTTCAATCTTTTTCTTCTCTCTTTTCTCTTCATCATCTTTCTTTCTTTTTCTCCCCTTCTCTTTTTCCCATTTCCTCATTCTCAAAAGCCATGGCAAGTACTTACCATTTTGGTGAAATATATACAAGATTTGTTTGTGTTTGTAAAAATGGTGGACTTAGATACTACTGAAAAAGGGAGAAAATGGAAGAGGAGAGACAGAAGGAGTAGAGATGGGGAAAAGCATTGCAGAGCCTGCAGAGACCAGTGGTGGAAAGACAATTCTGAGTTGATTTAAAAGACTAGCTGGGGACATACTCTGTTAATTGTGCTTTTCCACTTATTTGTGTCATAATAATAAAAACCAAAGTCTTTTGCAGCTGCTGTTTCAGAAAAAAGTAATAGGTGCAATCTACTTGTTTAATACTTTTAGATCCTTACACGTTAAAAATCAGCCAGAGCACAGTTTCTGTACACTTGAATTTGCTAAGTAGCTCATAGGGAATGCTAAGCTGGCCCCAGGCTTTCTTTTCCCACAGTGCTGTTCAGGCAACTGCTCAGTTTGGGTGAGGACAATGTTTCCATCACCCACTTGAAGTCTCTCTCGTTGGCCTGCTTTCCTGAGGCAGAGCAATACAGATCCTAATTAAAAATGAAAATGAGCAGTTACTAATTGCTCTTCCTTTTACGGAACCCCGTTTCATTTACAGAGGTTGGAAATTCCTGTTTAACCACTAAAATCTCTCTGAGCTCAGGATTCAAAGAACCTGGACAAATAAGTCAATTTAGTTCCTAAAAGCGCTGGGTGCTTTTTCTTCCATGATTTTTACTTTGAGGACATCTAGTGGAAGTTTATTGACTGTGTTCTTCACAGGCAAACAGAAGAACTTCAGGAGTAGCATGTGGGTGTCTATTTTTCTCAGCTCTTTCACACTTACAGCCAGGACTTCTGTTAAGGCTGAGGAGTAAACTGCCACGGGGGCGGGAGTGGGGTGGGGTGGTGGGGAGGAGGGGAGGTGACAGCTGCTGCAGCTAACTTTTTTCCTCTTACCTTTCACTGTTAATCAGACAAAATTCCCTTGGCCTAATTGTTTCACAAGTGGTTGTTAATGAGCTCATTGTTTATTGACATAAACAGATCTCTTTTAAAGACTGCAGAAGGGCCACAATCTGGCCAGTTCATCAACTAATTAACAGATACTTTCAGTCTGCTTTGGGCAGATTTTGGAGAGGGGAATACCAAGACAAGACAAAGACCTGAGTAAAAGGGACTTTTATTGAGTAGCATGTAGTTTGATTAGTGGAAAGAGTGCCAGTCTTTTCCAAATCCTGACAATGAAGGGCTCCTTTTCAGTTATGTCCTTAAAGTCAAGCAAGGATGGAATAATCTCCCTGAGTTTCTTTTTCCTCATCTGTAAAGTGGAAGTGTTTGTACTTAGTTCATGAAGGTGGTCATGCTAATGACATGCTATCTGGAGACAACTCACTTAGTGCCTTGTGACTGGGAGATGCTAAGTAATTGTTAAAATCCGCTGCGTATTCCCTTGCTGTAGTTGGCTGGACGGAAGAGCTCACTTCACCATCTCACTCTGCAATCATGGCATCTAAGCCATCCCCATCTGAGTCACAGGAGCTAAACACATCTCCCAGCTTCATTTGAGATCTACTGACTTGCCCTGATTTTTCTTACAAATCTGTTCTATAAGGTTAGAGACCTTGTAAATCACACAGAATTAAATTTGTGTAGACAGAATTTCTGATAGTTATAATATGCAGTATCAAAATTGACCAGTTTAGTAGTAAATTTCCTGATTAGTCATGGGTTCAAGAAGAGGTGACCTGGTCTGCTTGTTGCCATGGAAACTGTTGATATCTCCTTTTTTTCATTTGGCATGAATTTAGACAAGATGGGTTGTAAGATCCTCACTGCGTATATCACAATGTCCAAACATTTTAATATGGTGTCAGGGAGCCACATAATCTAGCTTCATCTTGAGCCACTCTTGCCTTGGCTCATTATATTCCTACCCACCTGTTTTTTAAAATGTTTTTTGGACCAGCTGGCCTCTTTTCTGCCTTGTGACACTAGCCACAAGTTTACTTCTTCTTGGGCCCCTTCTTCTGCTCTTCATCTGGCTAACTGCTTCCTATTCATTTTTTTACAATTAGCATAAATGTTTCCTCAAGAGAGATCCTTAATCTTTCCTCAATCCTTCCTTAATCTCGTTCCTTATACTTCTCCTTTCTAGCACCTATCATAATTTCTAATTATGTGTTTATGTTTTTAATTGTTTGCTGATTATCTCTGTCCCCACTAGAAATGTATACTCAATGAGAACAGACGCATGCCTGCTCTCTTCCCTGAGCCCAGTATAGTGCCTGGTTCATGCAGAATATTTAATACTGAGTGGCTGAAACCCAGCCCTTCTAATAAGAAAAGGCTATGGTTTTATGACTCATTTCCACACACTGTCATGCCCCACATTTCCCTTGACAAAGCTTTTGTTTTATTCAGTAGCCCTATGGGAAATTCCCTTTGTCTCAGAGATTATTTTTGGTTAATGATAACTTCAAATGAGCAAAAGTTGGTTTGTAGGAAAGATTCCTTACATAATCTTTATCTATCATTTAAAAATTCTTTTCTTTTTCTTAAAATAGGCAATTAAATTTATGTTTTTTACAATTTTTTTTTGTGCAAACTTATAAATAACAGCACGAATCCCATTGGGACAAATTCCTATCACAACAGGCATCTTTGTGTGATTAAGAGATTTTTCAAGCTCTCAGTTTGTGGGCTGAGAATTAATCCAAAAATCCAGTCTATTCTTTAGATTCTTGTCAAAATTCCAAGCCCTTACTCTCTCTATGTGATTAAACTATACCTATCAGTGAACTGTTAAGAAAGGTATTAAGGATTGCTAAAGTTTGACATTCAAAAACACAATACATTAATAAAATTTATCAAAGACTTAAATTTCTGGTTCTTTTATCATATCTGGTACAATGTCTTGGCAAGTGTAAAACATCTAGGTAACGAATTTCTAGGAGTACATATTACTAGTTGTCATAGTATAATTTTGTGTTTCATTTCCCATTAAATGGGAAGTACATATTATTAGTTGTCATAATATAATTTTTGTGTTTCATTTCCCATTAAAATTACTTCTGTAAAATTAGAAATTGCTATTCATCTAACTTGATTCATTTTTGTTTAACTTGTAGATTGTTTTGTTAGCCTTATAATATGAAGAGAAGTATATTCAACCCACTAGCATTTTAGCTCATGATTTTTCAAAAACTTTCAGATTTGTATACATTATAGTTGACATATGAATAGTTTTGCTTTGTTTTGGCTTCTCAGAAAGCAGAGCCTGAAACAGTCTCTTTCATGCAGGCAGTTTATTTGAGAAGTGATTTCAGGAGCGAGGGAATGGGAAGAATGAGACAGGAAAGGAGGACAATTCAATATGAGGATGTGTTATTGAGTTGTTGCTATGATCAACAGATCATTCAGATCCCCCTGAAACTTCTTCAGAGTCTAAAAGGTTCACCTTGGGCTGCTTTCCAGGTGATTCATCCACACTTCCACCTTCTTTACTACTTAAATCAGACTGTATATGATCCTGCCTTATATGGGGATTGGCCCTAGGTTCTTTAGGGTACTTTCCAGGTTGCCCATCACAATGTCAGGGAAAGTTCTGAGGTTGAAAATAAGAAGACTCACAGGGCTCTTGGTGGGATCTTTCAGCACACAGTTGTGTTGGGTCTGTTCGTATGGAGCTGTGTCCCACAGTGTGGCCGTAATCAGAGGTGGCCTGAGAAATTGTGCTGTGGGGCACCACAGGCAGTTGCTAACTATCCATACTCCTGTTGATAGAGTAAATGTATACACAACTAATTCCATAAATCAGACTAATAATTCTATTATTATTATTATTATTCACTAGAAAGTGGCAATAGATGGGTATATAAGCCTGAAAGTCTTTTGCCCTGCCTATGATGCAACTGCAATGTGCAAAACTGTTTTTACTAAAAGCGAAACTTATTGAAATTCCCTTCTTATCACCTTAGTTTGTGCTTATATGATCTTACCTATTTATAATGTCCATTTCAAGAAAGTCTTTCTATATTATTCTAGTCAGAAGTAATTTCTCTCTTTGGAGCTCTTGTAGTCTCTTGTCATACTTTTTAATAGATTTTATTAGAATATCTTTCAAATATTTGACTAGTTAATTCAACTCAATTTTGTGCTAATTTTACTTTTCTGAGTGTCTTTCTGCATTTAAAAAACTCTAGTTGATTCCTAACTGCCGTCCTTGATAAGCTTCTAATTCTCACTGTCCAGAAGCTCTCTCCCACCCACTGTTCACTGCACCCCCAGATCAACCTGTGCCTGACTCTGCTTCTCAAGGAGATGCAGCCTGGTTTTTCATTAGCACTCAATACCGTGGCTGTAACATAATACCTATTACGCTTTATTTTCTTGACTAGACATCAGACTCCTTTAGATCACAGATTATGAGAAGGATTTTATTCAATCCTGTATTTCCCCATCTATTATAATGTGTTATATAGCTTTAAAAGTATTTGTACAATGCTAAGGGAAAATCCCTAAAATCTCCTCTTGTCTCTGTAAGAAAATGGGGTTATAAAAACATCTCTGACTCAAAAAAAAAAATTCTGACTCAGTTTTTTGGCATCTGCAGATTGCATTTCTATTTAAGAAACTCTAGGAATAAAAACATAATGACCAATTCCTAAGTGTCTGCAGAGTGTATTTATTTTGTAAATTTTAAACCAAACTAGTGATTCAGACTGTTTCAAAAGAAGTGAGAAATGAGAAATGTGTCAATAATGCACTCACTGAGTCAAAGTAGATTGAGAATAAGAAACCAGATGTGAAAGCCTGTGCATCATTGCTTATTGTAGATTTCTGCTACCATGTATAGCGGTACCTCCAAAACAAAGGTAACTTGATGTGTGTTTGGTTGACCTAAGAAACGAACCTTACATATTGCAAAAAGAATGTTTTGAATGGATTACATTATTACAATAATGTTTGTAAAGCTCATCATATTTTCACGTAATCCTTTATTTTTATTCCATCTTTCTTTTTCTATTTGTATAGCTCAGCTTTGATGGGATGTGAAATGCTCTCACATTAAAAAAACACATTTCTATCCTGTCTATTAGTGAGAAAAATAATATACAGAATTTCTTAGGGCCAAACATTAAATTCTTAGGGCAAAAATAATGATTCTCTTGAATTTTGACCCGTTCTCTTTTTTTTCAAAATCTGAGTGTGTCTGAGGATAGTGTAAATAAGGCTGCAGAAATGAGGTGAAATGAGGCATTTTCAATAAAAATTTAGACTTCATGTTTTATTCTGAATTAATTCAAATTAATAATGTTTTCAAATTCAAGTATTTCTGGGAGGATTAGGTTGTATGTGTGTGTGTGTGTACACATGTGCTAAGTGTGTTTGGCAGAATTATAACTCTTCTTTACATTAATTCCAGCTTACTCAAACACAAACACACATATACATATACACATATGTATAGTTTTTATTACCCAGCTGGGTTTTGTTGATAGGAAAGAATAGCTATTTAGACAGAGGTGTGGGTGAAGGAAAGGGTGGATAAATTTGAGCATGGAATATGTCAGGGTGAAGGCAAGCCTGGTGGTGGGGCCTTAATTCTGAGGGCCATTGGAAACTTGAGGGTTCATGGAAAACAATAAATGTGGTGGTTAGGATGTGTTAGAATTGCATCTTTTCCACTTATGAGCTATGTGACTTTGGGTAAATTGTCCAATCCCTCTGGGAAAGTTTCTGTTAATTTTCTCATTTGCAAGATGTGAATAATAATAGGACTATCTCATAGGACTATGGTGCTAATTAAATGAGATTAATACATACAAAATGCTTAACACATGAGGACGTAAGACTATTAGTCAGTCTCCTTCCCTTTTTCTTCCTTCTCTTATTGGCCTTTCTTCTCTTCCTTCACTTCCTCATTGGTCCCCAATGTATCAGGATATGCAAGAAATATCAGAAAATGAAGTCAGACAGATAATTCCTCTGAACTGTGGTCATTTCATCACACTTCTATCGTCCTGTAGCCATAATACTCTGTCCTAGGCAGCACCCATAGCTCAGTGAGTAGGGTGCCGGCCACATACACTGAGGCTGGCTGGTTCAATGCTGGCCCACGCCTGCTAAACAATGATGACAACTGCAACCAAAATATAGCCAGGCGCTATAGCCAGGCGCTATAGCGGGCGCCTATAGTCCCAGCTACTTGGGAGGTAGAAGCAAGAGAATCACTTAAACCCAAGAGTTTGAGATTGCTGTGAGCTGTGATGCAATAGCACTCTACTGAGGGCGACATAAGGAGACTGCCTCAAAAAAAAAAAAAAAAAAAAAAAAAAATCCTCTGTCCTGGCAAAGAGCAAGTAGCAGGACCACAAAGTCCTCCACTCTGAGACTCCTGGCCACATGTATCCACAAAGTCCGTGGTAACCATAGGATTATAGGGCGCTCCTGGCAGCAATCCCTCTCACAGGAGGCTGAAAGGTCAAACTGGTTGCCTCTGAGTCATCTGGTTCTCTCGACTCACTGCTTTGTCTTTAAAAGAAATAAACTTCTGGTTGTGAGTATTGCTGGGCCATCTCGACCTCAGAACATACATGTGGGTGTGTCTAAGTTCTTTGTTCCCAAAATGACTGTGCACCATTTAGTGACTGTCTCCTGTTCTAGTCCATGTGCATTTAAACTCCAGCTAAAAGAGTTACAACCAATAAATGTTGAGCAGTCACCACGTACCAAGTACTTTCCCAAGTACATTCTGCATTTTTTCTGTCATCCTCATAACTGCCCTATTTGAGGGATACTATTATTATTATCCTGGTTTAACAAATGTGCAATCATGGTACAGAGAAGTGAAATAGCAGAGTCAGGACAAAGCCCGTCTGGCTTCAGAGCCTCCCTGTGGAATACTGCATCTCTCAGAACCCCCTGCCATACACATTTCCTCAAAGGCCTCTTGTTCTGTGGTTAAAAGATATCACAAGGTTGTTTGTTGTTGTTGTTGTTGTTGTTGTTCTTCTTCTTCTTCTTTTTTGTTGAGACAGAGTCTCACTCTGTCACTCTGAGTAGAGTGCCGTGGTGGCATAGCTCACAGCAACCTCAAACTATTGCTCTCAGGTAATCCTCTTGCCTCAGCCTCCCAGGTAACTGTGACTACAAGTGCCCACAACAACGTATGCCTTAGAGACTGGGTCTCGCTTGGGCTCAGGCTGGTTGCTTGAGCTCAAGCAATCCACCTGTGTTGGCCTCCGAGGGTACTAGGATTACAGGTGTGAGCCATCATGCCTGGCCTTAGGTTGTTTACTCTGCAAGGCGTGCCTTTTCCCTTGATTCTTTGCTTGAACATCACTTATTACTCTCAGAGGTTAATTTTATTCCTAGTTCATGTACAGTGCCTGGTACAAAGGAGATACTTAACTAGGCCCATGGAATGAAAGAGTAAGTTGTGAATTGGTTTGAATTTTTTTCAGAATATGAGCATGTAGACATATCTAACCATATGGGATTGTTATAAACCTTGACATTTACAATGAACTTAAATTCATCATGGCTTCTATTTTTGGAGAAAAGGCTAATAATTTCCCAGGTGGTAGCTTGCTTTTTTAAGGACAGAAGAAACCAGAAGTACCATTCGAGGCTATGTATGACTTGTCATGTTATTGGTGTCATTTTTATGGTTGGCACTAGGTGGCGCCAAGGAGCCTTGCAGGGAAGCTCAAAGATGCATGATGAACTGTTAACCAACCCTCAGATTGTGCTCAAAATAATTTAAAGATTTTTTTCTTTTAAGATTTGCAACCTAGTGCATTATTTGAGCCATTTATTTAATTACATTCATTCTCCAATGAATTTTTCGCTCCATTGGTTATTTTATTCTTTTTGAAGCAGAAAAGTTTTATACTTCACTGTTTCCAGTTTGCCAATACTTAGAGAACATTTTCAATATTTAGGTGAAGACTCTGTTTGGCAGTTAGGACCCAAACCTCAGATCTTTCTTGGTCCGCTACCTCCCTACTTTTTAAAGGTGCAGTGTGGTTGCAGATACCAAAGTTCTGGCATGCTGTGAAAAAAGCCCTGGACTGGCAGTAGGGAGTTTTCTTTTCCTTTCTTTCATTTTTAAAAGAATTTTTGTCAAAATAGTGAATATCAGCAACTGAAATTGGCTTAACGTAACAGTTCTCACTCTCCCTTTGACTTTCCTTGTGACCTTGGTAAGTCTCCTCTGTCCTCTTTGAGCTCACTTTTTTCATTTGTTAAGTAGCAGGAACAGGTGTCAATTTAAAAGACGTATTTGCAGTTTAATTTTTTGTAATTTTGGTTCCCAAATTATTTTTATTTCTGTTATTAACTGCTTCTTCATATTTCTGTCCAGCATGTGTTCTTGCTTTTATTTGATGTTGGTTAATTATGGACTAATGGGGACCCGAAATGTTCCCTCTACGTAGACTTGAGTTCATTGTTAATTTCCTGGCCTAAGTTCTTTACAGGATACAGAGTTACTAAGTCAATTTAGTCCAGTTAAAGGAATACAATAATAGAAATTTGTGTTTCATTATTGTGTCACCCTAGGGTTTTTCTCCTTATAATTAGCTTAGTGAGATACCTAGCGTGTCCTCTAATTAATTCTGTGGAGTACGGAATGATCTCTTTGCAGAGAGATACTTCACTCTGGTACTTTTAATCTTTCAGCGTAAGACTATAACATGGTCAGGTTGAAGCAAACCTTACCTTTTCTGTTTTCATCATTCATTCTGGAGTAAGATGTTGAACTAAATCAGTTTTAATATCTTTTCCAAATTTCAGTGTTCATTGCAATTAATACATGGTTTATATATTATTTCTATGTGGTACTATACTTAACCAGTAAAAAACAGATGATTCTCCAGTGCAAACACTGTAGACGTTTGCAAATAAAAATAATACCATCTGCTAGACCAATAATTCCCCCAGTAAGTTCCTTAACCTGTAAATCTTGGAAAATTCTCCAAGAAAGTTATTTGATGGTTAAAAAGCATAAATAAGGGTGAAATTATAGTTGGAAATTGTACTTTGAAATTATATTTTCTTCCATTTTGAAAGATTTCTGTGACCATGATCATTTGCTGGTTCTCAGTGAGAAGGGACACTACTAATAAAAAGAGGTTCCAGGGGGATGGGAGGGAAACTTGGTCTGCTGAACCCGGAAGTTTGGAGGGCCTATAAGAAGGTGGGTAGGAAGTAACCTAGGTAACCAATGACCAATAGGAAGAGACCATCAATGACCAATAGGAAAGGGCAATACTGCCTGGGGGCCCAGACAGGCCAATGAAAGACCTGCAGCTAATTTCACAGGGAGAGAGTATTTAATACCCGTGCAGGCCTTTGCATTCCTGTCTGTTGTCTCATCTTCTGTCCTTCAGGACTGGGCCCCACTTTCAACTCTCTTTGGAAGTGCCCTAAACCTTCTCTTTGTTCTTCCTAAGTAAAATCTCTTTTTGTTGCCCTGAATCTTGTGTAGGTCCCTTTTGCTTTGTATTCATACCGCCTGTGCCCCTCCAGTTTTATTTTCACTTTCCATTCACTTCTGTTTTGGATTACCACCGTGCCTCAGTAGAACTTTCTAACTAAGCAGAGTTCGGAGAATTGGGACCCCCGATCCCCAACAGTCAAAGAGGTAGATCTATTTTGTATTCTAAATGTGATGGAGGAAGGTGCCAAATTCTAAATCAAAATAGTGATATAATTTACTCATGTTAAAACTGAGGCTAAAACTCTTCTTTAAGTCAATTTAAATGATTCCTCTTACTTAAGGCTTTTACTTGAATTCAAGTCTTGACTCCCTGCTGTGTGAATTTTTGCAAGTTAACCTCTCTGTGCCTTATTTTCCTCACCTGTACATTGGAGATAATGATGGCATCTGTGTTAAGATATTGTTGTGAGAATCAGGCAAGTAAACACACAGTATTGTGAGCACTGAATGGAAGGTTTCCACAATGTCAGCTCCTAGGGTTAATACAAATATTGCTCTGCTCAAGTGGTGATAGAGATGTGATACATCATCCTCTCCCCAACACCCTTATCAACAGAATGTAAACATTTTCAAGAAATAGGTAATTCTTAAGCTCTGTGTGTTGCCAAGACAAGAATTTCCAGATCATATTTTGTTATTTGGCCAAAATCCATTTTGTCTTCCTATTCTGTATTTTTAAATTAGTCAATTACTTATTTGTTTATTTCATATGTACTAATTGAGTAGCTGTTGTTTTCTAGGCCCTGTACTAATTTTTGTAGGTACAGTGTTGGAAAAGTTAGATAGATTTTTTTTTTTCTCTTTTTTATCCTCCTTAGAGGATAAGAGAGCTCAGAGTTCTAGAGGGACAAGCAAAGAGCATACTGGGTACTATGAGAGGAGAAGTGATGACAGCAGACAGGAGTTACTCACTTTGGAGCAGAGAATTATGGAGTTTTCATGGGGAAGGTGACATCAAGGTTGAGATCCTAAATGTGAATCAGAGTTACCCATTGGTGATGGGACAGGAGAACAACTTACATGATGATGACGGAGTACACCACGTTCAAAGAATCCAGAGAAGTTCTGCATGGCCCAAGAATAGAATGCAATGTTGGGGGAGGAGGTGTGTGATGAGAGATGAGGACAGATGGACACTTTTTTCCGCATTAATTAATGCTTTTTTGAACTATCAAGCAGAAGGATAATCTGACCAGCTCTTAACATATTCATAGCCAGGCAGGAGAGTTTCATTAGAAAACCTGATGCATCATTTTTAAGGCAACAGTTTTTCCCCATTTTTAAGTTGTAGTAATAACAATACACATAACATTCACCATCTTACTCATTTTAAGTGTTCAGTTCAGTGGTATTAAATACATTCCTAGTGTTGTCCAATGGTTACTACCAACTATCTCAAAAACTCTTTTATCTTGTAAAATTGATGTGTCCATTATGTAATAACTCCTCTTTCTCTCCTACTCCTGGCCTCTGGCAACCACCATTCTACTTTTTGTCTCTCTGATTCTGAGTACTCTATGCACCTCATATAAGTAAAATCATACAGTATTTATCTCTTTGTGACTATCTTATTTCATAAACAGAATGTCCTCAAGGCTCATCTAAGTTGTAGCATATGTCAGTATTTCCTTTCGTTTAATTTTTCCTCCTTATTTGTATAAATTTGTGGGGTACAAATGTAATTGTGTTACATGAATACATTGCATAGTGATGAAATCAGGGCTTTTAGTATACCCATCATCCAAATAATATAGTTTGTGCCCATTAAATAATTTCTCCTCATTCATCCACCTCCTACCCCTTTCCCTTCCAAGTCTTCATTGTCTGTCATTGCTCATTCTATGTCCATGTGTACATATCATTTAGCTTCCCAGTGGGGTAGTTGTCTTCTGTGTCTGAGTTGTTTCACTTAAGAGAATTACCTTCATTTCCATCTATATTGCTGCAAAAGACATGATTTTATTTTATTTTTTATGGCCAAATAGTATTCCATTCTGTAAATATACTATATTTTCTTTATTCAGTCATCCATTGATAGACACATTGATTGGTTCAATGTGCGATAGCATGTAATGCTGCACTAGATAAACATATAAGTCCAGGTATCCCTTTAATATAAGTATTTCTTTTCCTTTGGGTAGATATCCAGCAGTTGCTGGATCAAAGGATAGTTCTATTTTTAGTTCCTTGAAAATCTCCATACTGTTTTGTATAGAGGCTGTACTAATTTACATTTCTACCAACAGTGTATAAATGTTCCATTTTCTCTACATCCTCACTAGCGTTTGTTATTTTTTCTCTTTTTAATAGTTGCCATTCTGAGTGGCATAAGATGATATATCTCATTATGGTTTAAACTTATGTTTCTCTTATGATTAATGATCATTTTTGAGCTTTTTGAGCATTTTGAGCATTTTTTCATATGCTTGTTGGCCATTTGTACGTCTTCTTTCAAAGGAAGTCTATTTATGTCCTTTGCCCACTTTTAAATGGGATTATTTGTGGGGTTTTTGGTTGAGTTGTTTGAGTTTTTTGTAAATTAGATCTCTAACCCAATTATAATTCACCCATTACATAATATGAATTGTGGATGAGATTAGATTTTTTTCCCCCAAAGTTCAATTCAGTTTTCTAAGGCATTTTCTAAGGTCTATTTTTTCTCACTAATTTGAGATGCCACCTTTATCACATACTGAATTTCCATTTGTAATTGGATCTATTTCTATGTGTCTATTATGTTCCATTAGTCTTCTTAACTGCTCAAAGGCCATTCACACTTTTAATGATAGAGAATTTAGAACAACACATTTTATGTCATTTCACCTGCAAAGGCAAGACTCCCCTCCTTTGCTCTTATCACTGTGAGTGGTGTCAGTGTGTGTGGGTGTGGGAGTGGGGAGAGGGAGAGATGTTGAAAGCATGTAGAATAACATTTGGATTTTATTGAATATTTTATTTTAAATCATAAATAGTGTTGAAATTTTAAATATGGTATCTTCACATTTATGTGTAGATTTAAATGTGGTATCTACACGTGCAATAGCAAAGACAGGGAATCAATCAATGTGTCCATCAATGGATGACTGAATAAAGAAAATGTAGTCTATATACAGAATGGAAAACTATTTGGCCACAAAAATAAAATCAAATCATGTCTTTTGCAGCAAAATAGGTGGAAATGAAGGTCATTCTCTTAAGTGCAACAACTCAGATGCAGAAAGACAAAGAGTTGATCATATTTCTCTCTTTGGTTCTATCCTTACAATGAATTATATTACTGTATTTGTTAAAATGAGCCTTTTCAGAAATGAAATGTTTGCTGAGATTTAACATTTTTATTGCTATTCTTAAGGTTTTGATATCTAGGCTTTCTTTGTAAATATGTATTATAAGCTTTATTTTTTTCCTGTACACTGGAACAATTTAAGTATCGCTAAGACTACTGATCTTAAAGTTTCTATGAATTCTCTGGAAAAGAGTGCATCCTGGTCAGCCCAGGCATTGTGGCTCATGTCCTTTGCTCCTGTGTCCATCACCTGCCTGCTGCCTTGGCGTGGCTTGGCTGATCAGCACTGTTCTGGGCCCGGTGGGATCCAGACAAGGCCCAGGGCTTTGCAGCTGGCCTTGGTGTTCTTGCGGGTCCCAGGTCAAGTTACACAGTTGTGCCAACAGTATAGTGACGCTCCCCGTTTGACATTAGAGGGACCGTGTTCTTTATGTCTTTAAACTGTATAACAAGATTGACCCAGTGAAGCTCTCAGGAAATTCTCATTTTACGAAAGACCTGTGCTTAGACATTTTGTACCAAGTGGAGATGATCGTGGCCATGGAAGATGAATTTGGGTTTGAAATTCCTGATATAGATGCAGAAAAGTTAGTGCTTCCACAAGAAGCTGTAGATTATATTGCAGATAAGAGGGATGTATATAAATAAGAAATCACTGAGAGAAGATTCAGATGATGCTGGTGAGTGTCTGAAAGTGAGAAAACCTTTTGGCATTATTGCTGACTTTGACAATCCAATTCTGTTGAACTTGTATTTAAACTGTGTATTTTACCCATTGAAAATAGATCTGCAAATTAAAAAAAAGAATTCTCTGGAAAATATTATCTAGATCTGGTGGTTTCGTTTCTTCTTGGGAACTATTCACAAATTTATTTATTTCTTCTAAAAGAATGGTTATATAGTCATCCCTTCATATCTGTGGATTCTATATCCATGGTTTCAACAAACAAATTGTTAAAAATAATTGAAAAATCCCATAATAAAAAATAACAGCACAACAATAAAATACAATACAAATAAATAATACTGCATAGCAGCTATTTACATAGTATTTGCACTTAATTAGGTATTACAAGGGTGAACTAAAATAAAATCCTGACCACTAGTCACCCCAAACCTCATAGTGAATGGACCCTTTCTTGGCCAAGAAAGATCCCAGAAAAACCTTAACACTCAGTTGCTGGCCATGAAAATGAAACCAGCCTTACCGGTTGATGAAGGGTGCTGTGTGGGAACTAGAGTAAGGGCCCCAAACTCTGTAGGAACAGGCCTGGCTAAAATAATGGTAATAACCAGCCACTGTCTCCTTGTTTTTTCCTCTATAATTGCTGTTCTAGAGGGCACAGCAGGTAGTTGTAAAGATTCTTAACTTTTCTCTGTAGAAGACATCACCTGTTCAGAACCAAGGGGTAGTTTTTGATATATCTTCCAGGTTCTGTATTCCAGTGAATTCCAGCCCACCCAGACCAAGGAAATGACTCAACTGCTCCACCAGAGGAACTGCATTCCCCTGGGTCAGCTGGCCCATCTACACAGTGCCCCATCCTAAAAGACTGCTGATTTCACCCCAAAACCAACCACTTAGCAGACCCTGGTTGCCTAGCCCTCTGCCCACCAAACTGTCTTTAAACACCTTGTTCCTCAATTTCTTGCAGAGGCAGATTTGAGAAATTTCTCCTATCTGTCCACTTAGCACTATGTGGCATAAACTCTCTGCTGTGAACCCTATCATCTCTGGGTATTGGCTTTCTCTTGGGCAGCAGGTACATGAACCTGGCTGGATGGCAAGGAAGGGAGGTGAGATCCACTTGAGACAATAAGATACTAAATTATTAACAAGATTATTAACCATGCTGAGCCCACAGGCTTAACAGATCACTTCAATTGGTATATTGTAGCTTGTTTCTGGTTAACAGACTTCCTTTTTTTTTTTTTTTTTTGCAGTTTTTTGCCAGGGCTGGGTTTGAACCTGCCACCTCTGGTATATGGGGCCAGCGCCCTACTCCTTTGAACTACAGGTGCCACCCAAGACTTCCTTATCTTAAAACAGTGGTTCTCAACCTTCCTAATGTTGCAATGTATTTTCATTGTTAAAAAGGGGTTGTGACCCACAGGTTGAGAACCACTCTCTTAAAAATATCCCCAGCCTTTCTGCAAACCAACCAATCTTCCTTTCTTCCTTCTTCCCTTTCTCCCTCCCTCCCTTCCTTCCTTCCTTCCTTTCTTTTTTTTTTTTTTAGAGACAGTCTTAGTTTATCGCCCTCAGTAGAGTGCTGTGGTGTCACACAGCTCACAGCAACCTCCAACTCCTGGGCTTAGGCAATTCTCTTGCCTCAGCCTTCCGAGTAGCTGGGACTACAGGCGTCCACCACAATGCCTGGCTAAACGCTTTATTTCTTTAACCAATTAAAAATCAAAAAATCTTTGAACTCACCTTTAACCTAAAGTATGTAAGAGGATATATATAAGTTATATGCAAATATTACATGATTTTATATAAGAGACTTGAACATCTATGGACTTTGGTATTTGTAGGGGGTACTGGTATCAATCCCTCTCAGATACTGGAGGGCTGACTGTATTTATACAGCTATTACTATTGGTATCAGTTTAATTACATTTTTCTAGTTATTTATGTTACCAAGGTTTTAAAATATATTTGTAAAGAATAATCTCTTTACTTTTTACATTTTCTTTGTCTTCAATTGTAAACTAAAATAAAATCTTAAGGTGTCCCTGCCCCCTAGCTGACTGAATGGATCCATCTTGGCCAAGGGGATACCCGAAAATTAAGTTGCTAGCCCCAGAAGAGGAGGTCAGACATGCCTCATGACCCCCCCCCCCCCCCTTATTAGACACATCCATTGTAACTCATTAACAGGCTGAAGGCCAGCAAGATAGACCTGTGGGTCCTCAATGTACATAACAGATCACTCCAGTCTGGGTATATGCTCTGTGCTTTTCTCTAATTAATAGGCCCTTATCTTAACTCAAGCATTCCTTGCTGCTGACTCTTGTCTTTTAGACAGAGCCAGACTCTTGTCAACTAAAGAATCCCTAAACCCACCTATTACTTGTAAGCCGCCCCTGACCTGGAGATGTTCTGCCTTTTCTGGACAAACCAATGTATGTTTTCCATGTATTGATTTGTGACTTCACCTGTAATTCTTGTCTCCCTGAAATGTTTAAAACTAAACTCTAACCCAACAACAGCAAGTCCATTTACTTAAGGCCTGTTCCCCAGTGTCTGGTCAAGGAAAAAGGCACTGGTCATGGTCTTGGTGCTCTTCAATACTGTCTGGGTGGGACCCTCCTCCTGGTTCAGATGTTACCATGGAACCACTTTGAGAGACAATTGAGTACATGATAATTAGGTCTAAGTCATTTTCTAAATCCTATTGTGCCTGAGTTGCCTGACCCTGGGGTGTTCCTCCTTCACCCAAGTGTGACAGTGAGCTATTTTCCTGATGGTATAAATGTGGAAAAGCATTAAGACAGCCTCATCTTTCTTCCCAGGTGGGGCAGTTGCTCTAGGCTGCCCCAAGGCAAAGCACCCACTTTGTCCCTTAGGAGAGTCTCAGAGGTCCCTACCTAACACTTAAAAGAGACATTTTGTTTTTGATTTCATCATTAATTTATAGCTTCATTGTATTGTGACAAAATTGCTATTAGTGTTCATTTTCTTTTTGAAATTTAGCCAATGTTTTCTTAGATCGAATGCTTAGTATTTTTATAAACATGATGTGTTTCTTATTTCTGAGATTCAGAGTTCAATACATGTATATGTCCATTCATATGGAATTATTTTATTATGTTTTTAGTTTTGGTTTTTTAAAATTTTTAATTAAATCATAACTGTGCACATTTGTGGGGTACAATATGATGGTTTGATACATAATGTGGAATGCTTAAATCAAACTAATTAACATAACAATCACCTAAATTATTTTTTGTGTTAAGACATTTATAATTTACTCTTAGTTATTTTGAAATATACCCTTGCATTGTGCACTTTTGGTGAGACCTTCCTCCTCCCACCAATCACCTTCCTCTTTCCCCTCCCCTTCCCCACCTCACCCCTGGCCCTTGTTAGACTATATTTGTGTTTTATCATTTATATGAGAGTGTGTTTATATATTGGTTTCTTAATAGTTTTGAGTACATTGAATACTTTTATTTCTATTATTGAGATGCTTTACTAAGAAGAATGTGTTTCAATTCCATTCAGGTAAATGTTAAAGATATAAAGACTCTATCTTTTTTATGGCTCAATAGTATTCCATGGTATACATACATCAACAAGTTGTAAATTCATTCATGGGTTGATGGCATTTGGGTTGCTTACATGACTTGGCAACTATGAAGTATGCTGCAGTAAAGATTCTGGTGCAAATGTCTTTGTTGTAAAATGATTTTTCTTCTTCTGGGTAGATATCTAGTAATGGGAGGGCAGGATCAAATGCAAGGTCAACTTTTACTTCCTTGAGAATTCTCCATACTTCTTTCCGAAAAGGTTGTATTAATTTTCAAACCCACCAGCAGTGTAGAAGTGTTCCCTTCTCTCCACATCCACGCCAACATCTGCAGTTTGGGGACTTTGTGATGTGGGATAATCTTACTGGAGTTAGATAATATCTCAAAGTGGTTTTGATTTACATCTCTCTGATGATTAAAGACCATGAGCATTTTTTTCATGTGTTTTTTGGCCATTCACTTGTTATCTTCGGAGAAGTTTCTGTGCCAGTCTCTTGCCCACAAGAAATGGAGTTGTTTGTTCTTTTCTTATTAATTTGAGCTCTCTGTAGATTATAGTTATCAGACCTTTGTTGGAATCATAACATGCAAAAATCTTCTCCAATTCCGAAGGCTGTCTGTTTGCTTTACTTACAGTGCCCTTAGCTGTGCAGAATATTTTTAGCTTGATCAAATCCCAGTAATATATTTTTTGGTATTGTTTCCATTGCCAGGGGGGTCTTCTCATAGAATATTTACCCAGGCCAATATTTTCAAGCATTTTTCCTGTACTCTCTTCTAGAATTTTTATAGTTTCATGTCTTAAGTTTAAATCTTTTATCTAGCGAAAATCAATTTTTGTTAGTGGTGAGAGGTGTGGGTCCAGTTTTAGCCTTCTACAGGTCATTAGCTGGTTCTCCAGGCACCATTTGTTAAATAGGGATTCTTTTCCCCAAAACATGTTTTTTATCCAAGATCAAATGAGGTTATGTGGTTGGGTTCATCTCTATCTTCTCTATTCTATTTCAAATATCTGCATCTCTATTTTTGTGCCAGTACGTTGCTGTTTTGATCACTATAGATTTGTACTATAACCTGAAATCTGGTGGCATGCTGTCTTCAGATTTGTTTTTATTTCTAAGAATTGTATTGGCTATTCAGGGTTTTTTCTGATTCCATATAAAATGATGTAGCAGACTACCATATAGGTTCATGGGAAGGAGAAGCCAAAGTTATAAGAAACCCCTATAACAGCTTCCCTGGGGAAGGGATTCGGCTCTCCTAACATGACAGCTCAGGAGACGAGAACATCAGTGATTGGCAGGCACTACCCCTGTGGTGTAAGTAGCCACGGGATCATGTCTGTAAGTAGCTGTAGGAGAAGGCAGTTGGGGAGCATGCATGCTATTCTTTCACAGACTTGCTCGCTCTGACTCTTTTTGCTTCTCCTGCTTGGACGGCCCCTGCCCACAGCCTGTCTAAGAAGACTGCTAAGATTTACTTTCCTATTAAGTCTGTTTCTATCCCTCAATGATTATTTCTCTTTCTCCTTTCTGCTAAGGTGAATAGCCCTCAGGCACCTAAGAGTAATTGTTCCTGAGCGAGGTAACTCAGCGGTCTGTGTCCGGACAATAATTAGGCCGGGGCCAGAGACCTGGCCAGTGCCAGCCCTGACAAAACGGAGCACTTTTTTTTTAAATTCTTTAAAGTATGCTTTGATGGGCAGTGCATTAAATCTTTAGATTGCTTTGGATGATATGGACATTTTAACAATGTTGATTCTTCCCAACCACAAGCATGGTATGTTTTTCCATTTGTTGGCATCTTCTACTGTTTCTTTTCTTGGGATGACACCTAGGCTCATAGGTGGGACCTCCCTGGAGGACAACCAGGTTGAATGGCTCTCTTCTGTAGGATCTTGTAAGAGGTACTTTGTTCACTGCTCACATGCAGAGAGTGCACAATGTGGCTTGGGGGAGGGGGCTCCCATCCTCTTGACAATGGGCTTTGTATCTGGTCTTTGTTGTCTTGCTATCTCTTTCTTGGAGGTGCAGCTTTTCTCAGCAGAGATGATGTGCACTTGTCTATATTTCTTTTCTTTTTTTTTTTTAACATTTAAGCAGAATGCTTTATTGACTTTAGGCCAGCTGGAACTAATTTATACTTTCAAGTATTTTACCTTATTGAAAAAAATATGTAAATATAGTAGGCTTTCAGCTCTCTCCTGTAATATGTGTTTCAGTATTACAACTCATCAACAAAAGGTGTATGTCCCAAATTTCCACTTGCTGCCATTGACTTCCGGCCAGAAACAAACTTCTTTGCAGCATTTATGACATCATCATAAGCCACTGAATCAATCTCCTGAAGGACTGTGGATGGTGGCACGTAAGAACCAGCAACTAGTGCCTGGGATCCAACTTCATCCAGGAAACCCTCAGAAGACTCCACTGACATTAGGTATCCACCTTTCAGCTTGTTTCTGGCAGCTTGGACATCTGCATTGGAAAGGCTTCCTTGAGCAATTGTTTTTATCTGGTTATAGGCAGCCTTGATAACATCTCCAGCAGCTGCAGCCTGGGAGATAGTGTAAATCCCGATAAGTCCAGAATCTGAGTAACTGGCATTAAAAGCAGAAACATCAAATGGCTGGTGAACTCCCTTGGCAACAGCCTGGTATAGAAGGCTGGTGGCATTGCTGCCCCTCTTGACATGCGGTCCAGCACCAAGCACATGCTGAAGGAGACTAAATGCATTTGCTTCTGTACTTCCTGTGGCAGCACTTTCTGCTACAAGAGCAGTGTGGACAAGACTGTTTCCATTTTGTTCTCGAATTTCACCTCCACGGTATCTGGCCTTAGCACCCGTTAAACCAAACCCTCCCCTCATGTTGAGAAACTGTTCAGCAATTTGCTTAAGCATAGGATGACTCACACCAAGTCCAACCAAAGCCATTCTTGCACTTGTAAAATGATTCTGAACATAGTAATGTAACT
>CAUYPK010068189.1:0-24595 GCA_963574355.1 Loris lydekkerianus | reverse complement strand
GGAAGTTGGAATTTGATCAAAATTTTCTGGGTGGGTTTACTTTTGTGGTGGAGGATTACGCTGGTCTTTATGGAGGATAGGTCTGAGAATATCCTGGAGAGCTGGTTTAGTTATGGCAAATTTATTCAACATGTGAATGTCGTTAAAGTATTTAATTTCTCTGTCATAAATGAAACTCAGTTTAGCTGGATACAGGATGCTCAGTTGAAGGTTATTTTGTTTTAGGAGATTAAAAGTCGATGACCATCCTCTTTTAGCTTGAAAGGTTTCAGCAGAGAGATCTGCAGTTATTCTAATATACTTCCCCTTGTAGGTAATGGTTTTCTTTCGTCTGGCAGCTTTCAGAATTTTCTCCGTCATATTAACTTTAGTGAAATTGATTATGATGTGTCTGGGGGATGTCTTATTCGGGTGAAGTCATGCTGGAGTTCTGAAACTGTCTGCTATCTGAATTTCAGAATCTCTTGGCATGTGTGGAATGTTCTCCTTCATAATCTCATGGAGAAGAGACTCTGTGCCTTGTGAAGCCACTTCGTTGCTTTCGGGGATCCCCATTAGACGAATATTGGCTTTCTTCGAATTATCCCAGAGCTCTCTGAGAGCGTGATCTGTTTTTGCCCTCCATTTCTCTCCCTCTTTGAGTTTTGGGAGCGTTTGAAAGCTTTGTCTTCAATGTCAGAAATCCTTTCTCCTGCTTGCTTCATTCTGTTACTGAGGGATTCTACTGTGTTTTTCATATCTTTGAGGGATGCAACTTCTTGTCTCAATGTGTCAAAATCTTTGGTAATTTGGTCTTTGAATTCGTTGAATTCTTGAGATATCTTTTGGGTTACTGCTTGGAGGTCTAATTCGATCTTTTTTGCTATCCAGATTCTGAATTTGATTTCTGACATCTCAGCTATTTGTTTGTGCATGGGATCTTCTGCTGTGTCTGCCCCATTGATCCTTGGGGGAGTTAATCTACTCTAATTATTCATATTGCCATAGTTTTTCTATTGATTTCATCTCATGATTGTTTTTCACCATTGCCTCTGGCCATCCTCAGAGTTGGGGAGGTGTCTCTCTAAGATTAGACCCTAGCAGGATCACTCTGTTGTTGCTGGATCTTTGTAGGGAGTGACCTGTGTAGTTCCTCTGGGGCTGCCCCAGCTAGGGAGTTGTGGAAGGAGCTCCAGCGTGTGACACACCTGGATCCAGCTACAGGGCGGGAGGTGGTGCGCACGGTTCTCGGAGTGCCTGGTGCCTAGTGACTTTGGCACAGAGAACCCAAGGCTTCAGCAGTCTCTGGCCAGGAGAAGGGCTCTGCGCAGAGGCTGGGAGGGATTCAGAGGGCACGTGGCTACCAGTATCTCTGGCCAGATGAGCGGGCCAGTGTGGAGGCCTGGAGGACACAGGAGGCAGGATGCAGGGTTGTGCAGCTCTTGCAGTTCCTGGTCAGGGCATGTGGAGGCCCAGTGGGTGCAGGTCGCGGGTTTGGGTTTGGGCGCAGCTCATATGGAGGTCCAGGCGGCACCAAGCCCAGGAGTTTGCGGTTGCTATGAGCTGTGACGCCATGGCACTCTACCCAGGGCAACAGCCTGAGTCTACAGTGTGCCCAAACCGTCTCACTCTGCCCCTAAGGGTTAAGGCTGTAAGGCAGCTCAGTCCCCGCCTTTAGGCTGCTCAGTCACTGGGTTACTAGGTCCTGCTTGATCCTTGCTCTGGGACCCTAAGGGCGGAGCTTGCCGGGGCAGTTCTCTACAATGGCTCTCTGTGGCCTAGCTCAGCGGCTCAGTCTGGGGCCCTAGACAATGCCCAAAGTTCTCCACAGTCCTGCTCAAGCTCTCCCTGAGGCAGTTCAACTGAGTGCCAAGTCCAAAAACACCAAAACAGTTCACAGGTAAGGCCTTTCCGGTTTACAGTCTCACTGCTGCTTGTACTATGGTTGCCAGCGGGATTAGGTTGATCGAACACATACAACTGCTTGCCAGTTTTCCACTGCTTTTGTCCTCCTCTTGGGGTCCAGAAGTCCCTTGCTGGCTCCCTGTATCCTCAAAGGGATGATTATAGGCAGATCCCACCAGCCAGAGATGCCTGTAGTCTTATCTCCCCAGACTCACGGTGTCCAGTTGCAGGGAAGCTGTTACTCGGCCGCCATCTTTAATCCCTCGTTTTTTTACTTTTTTGTTGAGTTGAAGTCTCACTTTCACGCAGACAGGACTCAAACTCCTGAGCTCAAGCAATCCTCCTGCCTCAACCTCCCACAGTGCTGGGATTTAGAGGTGTGAGCCACCACGCCTGGCTCAAAAATGTTTCTGAAATGAACCAGTTCTGAATTTGGACTATAACCAGGTATATTAAAGAAAGAGTACATACTGTTTTTTTAAAAAATAGAACAAAGATTTTTTTTAATTATTTTAACAGTATGACCTCTTAAACTACAAAAAAATAAAAAATATAGTATGTTGTACTTTGTGAAAAGAATGAAAGTTTCAAAATCAGATAAACTCCACTTCATGTCCCAGTTCCACTAACCTCTTTGAGCCTTATATTCCTCATCTGTAGAATGGGGATAAAAATTCTACTTTTCTAAGTGTGTGTTAGAGAGCATTTAAACGAGATGTTTTCTAGGGTTACTGTGACAAAATGCCACAAACTAGGTGGCTTCACAGAATATTTCATAAGTTCTGGACAGTAGAAGTCCTAATCATAGTGTTGGTAATTTTGTCTTCTTCTGAGACCTTTCTTCTTGGCTTGAAGATGGACACTTTCTTGCTTTGTCCTCACATGGTCAACCTTCTGCACACATATAATTGGATTATGCTCCCCAATTTTTTTTAATCACTTCTGTAAAGAACCTGTTTCCAGATGTAGTCATATTGTGATGTACTAGTGGTCAGGACCTTGACATATGAATTTGGGGGGAGGACAGTTTAGCTCACAATATTTGCAAAACAGAGCTTGATGGAGTCTTTTCCTGTTCTTCACTGAAGATTATGTTTAGTGTGTGGGGTTGTCCTGTTAAAGTTAGACCAACACGATGGGTTGACATTTAGAGAGCAATTCAGGTCTCCTTCAGCCTTTGGACACATGATCCTAGCTTTGGGTCTATTAAGTCATTGTTCAGCAAAAACCAGGTTTGACTTTGTAATGTTAGGAAAAGATTAAGTTGGGGGTTTTTTTGTTTGTTTTGAGACAGACTCTTACTTTGTCACCCGAAGTAGAGTGTCATGGCATCATAGTTCACAGTAAGCCCAAACTATTGGGCTCAAGTGATCCTCTTTCCTCAGCCTCTCAAGTAGCTGGGACTATAGTTACCTGCCACAATGCCCAGCTATTTTTAGAAACGGAATCTCACTCTTGCTCAGGCTGGTCTTGAGCTCAGGCAATCTACCTGCCTTGGCCTCCCAGAGTGCTGGAATTACAGGTGTGAACCACTGTGCCTGGCCTAAAGAATTACTTTTTAAATGTATAAGAATCAAGATGGGAAGGAAATCTAATGAAGTGCTAATAGAAATTGAATTAGGTGAACACATTATACTCAGTGGAAGAAGTCAGAAGCAAAAGGCTACATATTTAATAATTGCATTTATATGAGATGTCCTGAATAGGCGTGTCTACATAGAAAGCAGATGAGTGATTTTAGGAGGCTGAGAGGAAGATAAATGGGAAGGCACTACAGATAGGTATAGGGCTCTGGGATTTTGAAAATATTCTAGAGTATAGATCATGGTGATGCTTGTGCATCTCTAAGTGTATTCGCTAAAACCCACCAAGTTATTGACTTCCAAGGGTGAGTTTTATGGTATGTGAATTATATCTCAATAAAGTTGTTATAAATAGGCTCAGCACCTGTAGCTCAGAGGGCTAGGGCACCAGCCACATACATCAGAGCTTGCGGGTTCAAACCCAGCCTGGGGCTGCCAAACAACAATGACAACTACAACCAAAAAATACCCGGGCGTTGTGGCAGGAGCCTATAGTCCCAGCTGCTTGGGAGACTGAGTCAAGAGAATAGCTTAAGCCCAAGAGTTGAGGTTGCTGTGAGCTGTGATGCCACAGTACTCTACTGAGGGCGACATAGTGAGACTCTGTCTTAAAAAAAAAAAATTGTTATAAACAATTAAAGTAGGGTGGTGGCAGGCTTATGTGAGTGGCTTGTCTTCTTTTCACCTTTAGGTTTCTTTTTTAAATGGAAATGACTTTTTCTAAAGGGAAAAAACCCAGAGTCCTACATTTTATTAAGATTACTTAGGATCCAGTTTTGTGTGGTGCTGAATTGTAGCCATGTAATGAAAATCTCCTTGAAATATTAAGGAGTCAGTTTTGCTCCTAAAATATCAATGCTTAAGATTTATAGGCTGTAAACAGAGGGAAAATGGTATGTCTGTAATCAATAATAAGTTTGATCCCATGTAATGTGGATCTCTCTGGAAGAGGGTCTGTAGCAGTATTAGCTCTTTTTATTTAATTTTTAGTGATTTATTTTTCATTATTATTATTGTGGGGTTTTTTTGAGATAGGGTCTCACTCTGTCCCCTAGGCTTAAGTGTACCTCACTGAAACCTCAAACTCCTGAGATCAAGTGATCCTCCTGCCTCGGCTTCCCGAGTAGTGTGGTATTTCACCTGCCTATATTAGTTCTTTATTGTCTGATGGAGTCTGACTGATATCACACAATGAAATCCATGTTTATGGCTTGGTGCCTGTAGTACAGTGGTTACGGCACCAGCCACATACACCTAAGGTGGCAGGTTCAAACCTGGGCTGGGACAGCAAAACAATTGCAACAAAAAAATAGCCAGGCATTGTAGGACCTATAGTCCCAGCTACTTGGGAGGCAGAGGCAAGAGAATTGCTTTAGCCCAACAGTTGGAGTTTGCTGTGAGCTGTGACGCCATGACACTCTGCTGAGGGCAACATCAAAAAAAAAAAAAGAAAAGAAATCCATGTTTGTTTCAATACATATGTGTTCTCTCAGAGAACTGCTGGGTCCCAGTTTGACTTTGTTTTCAGTTCAATGCCAGGAGATTTCTGAGTGGTATATATTTTTAACGTAAGTTAAATAATTCATCAAGAAACACTGTGTGTGTGTGTGTGTGTGTCTGTGTCTGTGTCTGTGTGTGTGTGGAAATGTTGGTGGCTACCTCACTTCCAATTTGGCTGTTTCTACCTAATTGTTAGCCTTATTGGTCCTCTAGGCAGTCTTGGCTAATGGCTACATAAAATCACCTCTGAAAGGAATGCTAAAGGCTTTTGCATCACCTTTTGCCAGTTCCTGCTTTAAACCACCCTTTCATATTTGCAAAGGTCAGATGAGCTATTTTGGTGTCCATGGCCCTGCTTAATGGGAAATCCTATATTTCCATTGGCCCCCAGGATGAAGGATTAGTGTGGCGGCTGTGGCGGTGTCAGCCGTGTGTGCAGCATCTGCTGGAATGTCAGGAGTGTGGTGCTGGGAATTGCAGGAGCAGCCAGCCTATGAAAAATGGAGGAGGAGGGAAGCTCCTTTAGTACTAGCCTCCCAACGAGGTTTTCTCTGTGCTGTCATACAAACATCTTCAAGAGCATTTGTTCTCTGTTAGCCTTGTCACTAAGCATTTAATATGGAGATCACAAGCACAGGGCCTCCCAGTTCCCCACCAGAATTCCGTAGCTCCATTTGTTGGGTGTATTTGTGTTCAGCTTTTCACCCCTCCATGTAGGAGACATTGGTTTTATTCTAAGTTAAATAAAAATCATTGTGTTGCTCATACATTTTCGCAAGAGAAGCAGGTGCCTGGTGCATTGGGGAGAATAACTCTGAATATGGGAATCTCTTTTCCCATTCAAGAGCAGATGGTTTGTGTTAGTTCATCTTGTGAACTTTCTTTGCTTTTAAGACACCAAATCTCTGATCCCATGGATCATAAATATTCTTTAGGTTTGCAGCCATGGAGGTGAGAGGAGCATCAAGCTGTCAGTGTCATTTTCCATTTGTCTGGAGCCTTTGAAGGAAAGTGTTATAGCATTTTTGGGCACTAAATTAGCCTCTTGCAGTGGTGAGCTTTACAGACTTATGAAGGGCACCACAGCAGGGTTGTCTCAGCCAGGGTCAGGAAGGAGCCCTCTGCTCAGCATCCTGCTGTTCTCCCCCTCCACTCACAGGGCAGCTTCTTCCAGCAGCTGCTTTGTGCCAGGCACCGTGATGGTTGGCACAGCTCCTGCCTGCTGCCCAGGGGCCATATTGTTTGTCACTGGTAGTGATAATGGCCACCTTGTATTGATCATATCTGGTGCCTCTCCCTGCCTGAGAGTCCACCTTCTCACAGGGAGGCAGATCCCCAAGTACAGTGTGGGGTGTTTTGGTAGCAAAAAGAGCTGGGGCAGAGTGAGGGCTGTCTTCATAAGGGAGGTGACATCTGATCAGGTCTCCTGCAGGAGTTTTCAGGAGGAAGAGGGGTGTGCTAGGAAGAGAGAACATAGGAAAAAAGGGACTCATGGGTTTGTGGGTATTCATGGTCATGGGTAGGAGGTGGAAGTGAGGACTGGTTAGAGATAGTCTTGTTGAAGATTAGGTTGTGGAGTGTAGACTTTGTCTGGAGATAAGTAGGGGAACTTTGGGAAGTTTTTAGTAAGCAGGAAGAATATGTGATCAGATTTCTATTTGCAGCTTACCATCCTGGGGCAGTGTGGAGGGTAGGCTATAGGAAAAGAGCCTGAAGGAAATGAAGCACACAGAGACTGCAGCAGCAATCTCCAGAGAGGACGGGAGGCAGCTCAGCCTCTGTCTCCCTGTCTGTGTACCTGCACTCACTGCTCCCTCTTTCCTGTGCTGTCACATTTCTACCTACTCCCAAGTCCTCAACACACCCAAGTTGCCACTACCCTGCAAGCAGGAGTCTCCAGGCAGCAGGACTCAGCCCTGCCCTGTCCCAGGCTGGTCTGCCGCCATTTGACCCTTAACAGAGACTGACGTGCTTCCCTGACTCCCCAGCTCTGATCAGCAGTGCTGTGGACCCACATAGCAAGGATGGAAAGAAGGAAGGAAGGGTGTCTCAAAGTGATTTTTTTTGAGACAGAGTCTCACTATGTTGCCCTCAGTATTCTCTTGCCTCAGCTTTCCAAATAGCTGGGACTACAGGTGCTGGCCACAATGCCCGGCTATTTTTTTGGTTGCAGTTGTCATTGTTGTTTAGCAGGTCCAGGCTGGGTTTGAACCCACCAGCCGGCACCCCACTCACTGAGCTATCGGAGCCAAGCCCTCAAAGTAATTATTATAGTAGAGTGGGGGAGAACTCAGAATTTGGAGACAGACACAGGTCCCAATTTGAAACCCACCTCTGCCTTACACATTCTCCAGGAGATGAGGTGATTTTTTGTTTTGAATTTTTATTTTTTACTTTTTTTGAGACAGAGTCACTCTTGCCCCAGGCTAGAGTGCTGTGGCATCAGCCTAGCTCATAACGACTTCAAACTCCTGGGTTCAAGGTATCCTCCTGCCTCCCAGTCTCTGGAGTAAGTAACTGCAACTACAGGTACCTACCACAATGCCCAGCTACTTTTTCTTTTTCTATTTCTATTTGTTTCTTCGTCGTCTTTTTTTTTTTTTTTTTTTTTTTGAGTCAGCTTCTCACATTTTCACCCTTGGTAGAGTGCTGTGGCGTGACAGTTCACAGCAACCTCAAACTCCTTAAGGATTCTCTTGCCTCATCCTCCCAAGCAACTGGGACTACAGGCGTCTGCCATGGTGCCAGCTATTTTTTTTTTTTTTTTTTTTTTTTTTTTAGAGACGTCTCACTCTGGCTCAGGCTGGTCTGGAACCTGTGAGCTCAGGCAATCCACCCACCTCAGCCTCCCCAGTGCTGGGATTTCAGGTGTGAACCACTGCACCCAGCTAAGTGTTCTATTTGTGTCTTACTCTTGCTCAGGCCCAGGCTGGTCTTGAACTACTTAGCTCAAGAGGATCCTCCTACCTTAGCTTCCCAAAGTGCTAGGATTACAGGCATGAGCCACCATGCCCAACCTTGCTTTTTATCTTTTTATTGCAGAAACTTTCAAATGTGAAAACTAACAAGGAGAACAGTCTAGTGAACATCTATATACCCGTGACTAAGCTTCAGCAGTCCTCAGCATCCAGCCAGGCCAGTCTTGTTTCACCTCATCATCCTTCCTTCCCACTCTATGTTGTTTTGAAGCAAATTCTGGACATCATATAATTTTATCCGTAAACATTTAAATATATTTCTCTAAAAACTAAGGGCTTTTTGTTTAACATTAGGAGTCTTAATCTATCTGAACCAGGTTCCCATGTGTAAAGTGGGAATGACAGTGCCCCATCCCAGGGCTGCTAGTCTTGGCTGGAATTCTAGCAGCTTCCTTTCCTTTACTGCTTCCTGTGCATCAGAACCTGTATGACACTAAGAACACAACCTTTGGCACAGACAAACCTAAGTCTCAGTCTCAACCCAACACTTAACCTTATCTTTTGAGGTAGATTACTTAGTCTGAACTGAGGTAGACTGATCTTTAAAAATGGGGGATCTGGCTTGGCACCTGTAGCTCAATGGTTATAGCGCCAGCCACATGCACTGGGGCTGGGCAGGTTTTAACCCAGCCCAGGCCTGCTAAACAACAATGACAACTACAACAACAACAAAGAAAATAGCCTGGCATTGTGGTAGGCACTTTGTAGTCCCAGCTACTTGGGAGGCTGAGGCAAGAGAATCAATTAAGCCAGCAGTTCTCAACCTGTGGGTTGCGACCCCTTTTTAACAATGAAAATACATTGTGGCATTAGGAAGGTTGAGAACCACTGGATTAAGCTCAAGAGTTTGAGGTTGCTGCGAGCTGTGATGGCACGGCACTCTACTGAGAGTGACATAGTGAGACTGTCTCAAAAATAAAAATAAAAAATAAAAAAATAATAATAAATAAAAATGGGGGATGTAGCTGGGTGTAGTGGCTCACACCTGTAATCCTAGCACTCTGGGAAGCCTAGGCAGGTGGATTTCTTTCTTTTTCTTTTTTTCAATTATTTTTTATTAAATCATAACTTTGTACATTGATGCATTTATGGGGTTCAGGATACTGCTTTGATATACAATGTGAAATGTGTACTTTGAACTAAGTAACACATCCATCACAATTATACTCATTTCTTAATAGTTTTGAAACATACCATTGCATCATGCACATTAGGTGAAGTCTCCCCAAATACCCTCCCTTCTCCTATATCCCCTCCCTCCCCTCCCCTCTCTCTCCACTTCCTTTATACTTTCTGGACAATAGTTATGTTTTGCCATTAGTATGAGGGTGGAGGTGATTATATATTGATTTCATAGTACTATTGAGTACATTGGATACTTTTTTCCCATTCTTGAGATACTTTCCTAAGAAGAATATGTTACAGTTCCATCCAGGTAAACACAAAAGATGTGAAGTCTCCATCTTTTTTATGGCTGCATAGTATTCCATGGTGTACATATACCACAATTTGTTAATCCATTCATGGGTGTATGAGCACTTGGGCTGTTTCCATGTCTTGGCTATTATGAATTGGGCTGCAATAAACATTCTGGTGCAAATGTCTTTGTTGTAAAATAATTTTTTATTATCTGGGTATATACCTAGTAGAGGAATTGGAGGATCAAACGGTAGGTTTACTTTTAGTTCCTTCAGTGTTCTCCAAACTACTTTCTAAAAAGGTCGTATTAGCTTGCATTCCCACCAGCAGTGTAGAAGCATTTCCTTCTCTCTGCATCCATGCCAACATTTGTAGTTTTGGGATTTTGCGATGTGGGCTAATCTTATTGGAGTTAGATGATATCTCAAAGTGGTTTTGATTTGCATTTCTCTGATGATTAAGGATGATGAGCATTTTTTCATGTATTTGTAGGCCATGCACCTGTCTTCATCAGAGAAGTTTCTGTTCAAGTCCCTTGCCTACAAAGAAATAGGGTTATTCTTTTCTTATTGATTAGTTTGAGTTCTCTATAGATTCTAGTTATCAGACCTTTGTCAGAAGCATAAACTGCAAAAATCTTCTCCCATTCTAAAGGCTGTCTGTTTGCTTTACTTACTGTGCGCTCTTGGCTGTGCAAAAGCTTTTTTAGTTTAATCAGATTCCAGTAATGTATTTTTGGTGTTGTTTCAATTGCCCGGGGGGTCCTCCTCATAAAATACTCTCCCAGGCCAATTTCTTCAAGTGTTTTCCCTGCACTCTCTTCTAGTATTTTTATAGTTTCATGTCTTAAGTTTAAATCTTTTATTCAGTGGTGAGAATCAATTTTTGTTAATGATGAAAGGTGAGGGTCCAGTTTCAGTCTTCTACAGATCACCAGCCAGTTCACCCAGCACCATTTGTTAAATAGGGAATCTTTCCCCCACTGAATATTTTTGATAGGTTTGTCAAAGATCAAATGACGATAAGTAGCTGGGTTCATCTCTTGGTTCTCTATTCTGGTCCATAAATCTACCGTTTTATTTTTGTGCCAGTACCACGCTGTTTTGATCACTATAGATTTATATAGTATAAAGATTTATAGTATAGCCTGAAGTCTGGTAACATGATACCTCCTGATTTGTTCTTATTTCTGAGTAATGTATTTGCTATTTGAGGTTTTTTTCTGATTCCATATAAAATGAAGTATTATTTTTTCAAGTTCTTTAAAGTATGACAATGATGTTTTAATAGGGATTGCATTAAATCTGTAGATTGCTTTGGGTAGTATGGACATTTTAACAATGTTGATTGTTCCCAGCCATGAGCATGGTATGTTTTTCCATTTGTTAACAACTTCAGCTATTTCTTTTCTCAGAGTTTCATAGTTCTTTTTATAGAGCTCTTTCACACCCTTTGTTAGATAACTTCCCAGTTATTTCATCTTCTTTGGCACTATTGTAAATGGAATAGAGTCCTTGATTGTTTTTTCAGTTTCACTATTGTTGGCATATATAAAACCTACTGACTTGTAAGTATTGATTTTGTGTCCTAAGATGCTGTTGTATTCCTTGATCACTTGTAAGAGTTTTGAAGTTGAGTCCCTGGGTTTTTCAGGTATAGGATCATTTCATCAGTGAAGAGTGAGAGTTTGATCTCCTCTGACCCTATTTGGATACCCTTGATCGCCTTCTCTAACCTGATTGCAATGGCTAAGACTTCCATTACTATGTTGAATAGCAGTGGAGACAGTGGACATCTTTGCCTCGTTCCTGATCGAAGTGGAAATGTTTTCAATTTGACACCATTTGGTATGATATTGGCTGTGGGTTTACTGTATGTGGCCTCTATCTGTTTAAGAAATGTCCCTTCTATGCCTATTTTCTTAAGAATTCTGATCATGAAAGGATGCTGGATATTATCAAAGGCTTTTTCTGCATTAATTAAGATAATCATAAGGTCTTTGTTTTTTATTTTATTGATGTGATGTATTATATTTATAGATTTGTGTATGTTGAACCAACCCTGTAACCCTGGAATAAAACCAACTTGATCATGGTATATAATTTTTTTGATGTATTGTTGAATTCTGTTTGCTAAGATCTTATTGAATATTTTTGCATCAATATTTATTAATGATATAGGTCTATAATTTTCTTTCTTTATTGGATCTTTTCCTTGTTTGGCTATCAGAGTGATACTTGCTTCATAGAATGTGTTGGGAAGTATTCCATCTTTTCTATGCTTTGAAAAATGTTGTATAATATAGGTAGGTACTAGTTCTCTTGAAAGGTTTGATAGAAGTCAGATGTGAAGCCATCTGGTCTTGGACTTTTCTTTTTAGGGAGATTTCATATTGTTGATGCTATTTCAGTGGTTGATTTAGGTCTATTCAAGATTGCTAATTCTGGTTGAGTCTAGGAAGATTACATGCTTCCAGGCATTGGTCCATTTCCTTCAGATTTTTGTATTTCTTGGAATAGAGATTTTTGTAGTAATCATTGAGGATTGTTTGAATTTCTGAAGTGTCTGTTGTTATTTCTCCTTTATCATTTTTGATAGACAATATTCAAGATTTTTACTTTTCTATTTCTGGTTAGGTTGGCCAAAGGTTTATCAATTTTTAAAATCTTTTCAAAAAACCAACTTTTTGTTTCATTTATCTTCTGAATGATTCTTTTGTTTTCAATTTCTTGTAATTCTGCCCTAATTTTGGTTATTTCTTTTCTTCTGCTGGGTTTGGGGTTGTAATGCTCTTCCTTTTCCAGTTGCTTGAGATGGTCCATTAAGTTGTTGGCTTCCTCTCTTTCTGTTTTCTTGATGAAGGCTTCCAATGCTATAAGGTTACCTTTTAGAACTTCCTTTGCAGTATCCCACAGGTTTTGATAGTTTGTGTCTTCATTATCATTTTGTTCCAAAAATTTGGTGATTTCCTTCTTAATCTCATCTTTGACCCAGCTATCATTCAATTATTTAGCTAAGATTATTTAGCTTCCATGACTTTGTTTGAGTATGAAGATTCCTGTTCCTGTTGAGTTCAACTTTTATTCCATGGTGGTCCGAGAAGATACAAGGAATAATTTCTATACTTTTAAATTTGCTGAGGTTAGCAAATGACCCGGGGGCTGATGAGAAGAATGTATATTCAATTTTATTAGGGTGAAATGTTCTGTAGAGGTCTGTAAAGTTCATTTGTTCTGGGGTCAGGTTTAAGTCTAATATTTCTTTGTTTAGTTTCTTCTTGGAGCATCTATCTAAAACTGACAAAGGTGTTTTAAAATCTCTAACTGTTATAGTGCAGGAAGATATTAAGTTATTCATATGGTAGGGTGCATAAATGTTAATTATCAAAATCTCTTCATGTTGGGTGTTTCCCTTGACAAATATATAATGACCTTCCTTATCTTTCTTTATCTTTGTTGGTGTAAAGCCAATTGTATCTGCTACTAAAATCGCAAACCCTGTTATTTTCTGGTTTCCATTTGCCTGTGTTATACAAGTCCATCCCTTCATCCTGAGTCTATTGTTATCCTTTAAGGTAAGCTGAGATTCTTGTATACAGCAGATATCCAGTCTGAGTTTATGTGTCCAGTCAGCTAGCCTGTCCCTCTTTAGAGGACAATTTAAACCATTCACATTAATTGAGATAATTGATAAGTATGGTTGTGTTTTGGGCGTCATGATTTTCACATGTCCAGTGGACATTTTTTTTTTATTTTTACATATACATGTGTTTATTAGGTTTCCATTTTTTGCCTTCACAAAATTAAAAAGGCTTCAATTTTAATAACAATAACAATGTTTAAAATAAGGACTAGAAACAAAAACCTTGTAAAGAATGAACGAACAGGACAGCGCCTGTGGCTCAGTGAGTAGGGCACCAGCCCCACATACCAAGGGTGGTGGGTTCAAACCCAGCCCCAGCCAAACTATAATAACAACAACCACAACAACAACAACAACGACAACAACAGAATGAACGAACATAAATACATTCAGAAAAGGAATCAGACAATTGCTACATCGAAATATTAAGCAATAATAATAATAATAATGCAAAGAAAGTAACATTCACATTGTCAAATAAGAGTATGTCTATTATAGAATGCTTTGACTCTGAGGTTCAGTATGGAGTCATCAGTTAACTTTTCTTACTTTTTTTTCTTAATCTCAAAAAATAGACAACTAATATTTATAAAATAAAAGTAACAGATAATTTCGAAAAACAGATCATGCCAAATCTTATAGACAATAAAAAAAGAAGAAATGCTTCAAAATCATTCTACATGATCTGGGTACACCTGATATTAATATTGAAGAAAAAATATAAAGGGGAAATTACAAACATATGTCACTTATAAATGAGGATGCAATATCCTAAAGAACATATTAACAAGTTGAATTAAAAATTAATGTTTAAATAATGTACTTTGGTCAAAATTAAATCCAATTTATGTGAGAATTAGTCACTATTCAATGCACAGGGATCAATCCCTCAGGGATTTCTGATTGAGGTTACTAGAGATTTTACTTTTTTATTTCTAGTTAGTCTAGCCAAAGGTTTATCTATTTTATTTATTTTTTCTAAAAACCAACTCTTTGTTTCATTAATTTTCTGAATGATTCTTTTGTTTTCAATTTCATTAATCTCTGATTTCATTTTGGATATTTCTTTTCTGCTGGGTTTAAGCTTAGATTGTTCTTTTTCCAATTCCGTCAGATTGCTTGTGAGTTTGTTGATGTGCTCTCTGTTTTTCGAATGTAGGCTTCTAAAGAGATAAATTTTCCTCGTGACTGTCTTTGCTGTATCCCATAGGTTTTGGTAACTTGTGTCTTCATTGTTGTTATATTCAAGGAAGTTAATGATTTCCTTTTTTATTTCTTCCTGCACCCAATGTCATTCAGCATAAGGTTGTTTAACTTCCATGCCTTTGGGTGAAGTTGAGCATTTTTGTTGGAGTTGAGTTCCACTTTTAGTGCCTTGTGGTCTGAGAAGATGCAAGGTAGAATTTTAATTCTTTTGATTCTATTGAGGTTTGTTTTGTGTCCTGGGATATGACAAATTTTGGAGAAAGTTCCATGGGATGATGAGAAGACTGTATATTCTTTATCTTTGGGATGGAGTGTTCTATATACATCTATCGAGCACAGTTGTTCTAGGGTCTCATTTAAGTCTCTAACATCTTTGTTTAATTTCTGTTTAGAGGATCTGTCCAGCTCTGAGAAAAGGGTGTTGAAGTCCCCTGTTATTATGGTGTTAATAGGATATCATATTGCTCAAACTAAGCAAGGACTGTTTCAAGAATCTGGGTGCATTTAAATTGGGTGCATAAATATTTAGAATTGAAATGTCTTCTTGTTGTATTTTTTCCTTGACCAATATGAAGTGACCACCATTGTCTTTTTTTATTTTAGTTGCTTTAAATCCACATGTATCTGAAAACAAGATTGCAACCCCTCTTTTCTTCTGAATTCCATTTGCCTGAAAAATTGACTTCCAGCTTTTAACTCTGAGTTTTAATTTGTCTTTTGACGTGAGGTGTGTTTCCTGCAGACAGCAAATAGATGGCTTGTGTTTTTTAATCCAGTCAGCCAATCTATGCCTCTTCAGTGGGGAATTCAAGCTATTGACATTTATTTAGATAATTGATAAGTGTGGTAGCATTCTATTCCACTTATTTTGTGAAAGTCCATTGCTTAGTTTGTCTTTGCATCATTGTGGAAATGAGATTCTGTCCTTTAATTTCTGGGTGTTTACTTTGCTGAAGGTCCATTGTGATGGTCAGTGTGTAGAACAGGTTGAAATAGTTCCTGTAAAACTGGTCTTGTGGCAAATTTCCTCAATGTTTACATATAAATTAATAAAAGATTTGATTTCTCCATCAATTCTGAAGTTTAGCTTAGTGGGATATAGAATTCTGGGCTGGAAATTGTTCTGTTTAAGTAGATTAAAGACAGATGAGCATTGTCTTCTGGCTTGAAAAGTTTCATTAGAGAAGTCTGTGGTCACCCTGATGGATTTGCCCCTATAGGTCAGTTGGCACTTACTCCTGGCAGCTTGCAAAATCTTTACTTTTGTCTTGATTTTAGATAGATTAATCACAATGTGCCTTGGAGAAGCTCTATTTGAATTGAAGTGACCAGGGGACCGATATCCCTCTGAAAGGAGTGTTTCAGAATCTTTGGTGATATTTTGGAAAATTTCATTTATAATATTCTCTAGAATGGCTTTCATTCCTCTGGGGCATTCTTCTTCCCCTTCTGGGATACCTATAACTTATATGTTTGAACGCTTCATAGAGTCCCATAATTCTGTCAGTGAACATTCTGCTTTCTCTCTCTTCTTTTCTGCCTCTTTAACTATCTGAGCTATCTCAAGAGCTTTATCCTCTACCTCTGAGATTCTTTCTTCTCCATGATCTAATCTGTTGTTGATACTTTCTAATGCATCCTTAAGTTCCCTAATTGATTGCTTCAGTTCCTTCAGCTCTGCCATGTCCTTTCTGTATTCTTCATATCATTCATATCTTATTTGATTCTGTTTTGGGATTTCCTTTTGGTTATTTACCACTTTCTCAGCAATTTCCTTCATTTTTTTTTAAATTCTTTTCCACTTTCTCAGCAATTTCCTTCATTTTTTTCATCATCTGTATTTTAAATCCTCCTTCTAGCATTTCTAACATTTCTTTATAAGGAGTAGTTCTCTACTGTAGCTACCTTGCGATCCCTAGAAGGGGTTACTCTGGACTGGTATTTCATGTTACCAGGATTTTTCTGCTGATTCTTCTTCATGAGTGCTTTCTTGTATCTTTTTTCTTATGCTAATTATCCTTTTACTTCTTCTTGCTCTTTATAAAGTTTTAATGAGTTCTTTTGGTACAGGACCAGAAGGATGAGAAAATTGAAGAGCAAGAAGGTAAAAAAGATTTTAAAAAGAAAGAAAAAAGAGAAAGAAGAGAGGGTGAGTAAAAGGAAATATTGACAAAAAGAAGAAAGGCACTGAAAGAAAGAAACAGGAGTGATATAGGAGTATAGTAGGGTACTAAGACACAACCCTCTGGGGGTGCTGGGTTGGCTGATTCCCTTGAGGTCTACAGCTCTTTGCCAGCCAGATCAGACACAGTACCCCACCTCCATCAGGTAGAGAGGAAAGCCAAAAATACTATAAATGAAACCAAAACAAACAAGCAAGAACCCTTATGGGATAACATTGGGGGAAAAAATACAAATAATAGTGGCAGAAACACTGGCAAAAATAAAATTCTAATTGTTAAAGAAGGCAAAAATGGAAGATTGTATTTAAACTAGAATAGTGGGGAAAAAAGAAAAAAACAAAAAACAAAAAGAAAAAAAAACAAGAAAAATGCCAAGGAAAAATGTTGAAATTAAGGAAAAACAAACAACCCCCCACAAAAAAACCCCAACCCCCCAAATCAAAGAACCAAACAGTGTATATATCTTGCTGAATATTGTCCAGGCAACAGGTGATCTTCTGAGGCATGGGATGTTAATCACAATGTTGATACAGCTGTATAAGATGGAGACTGAAGGCCTCTGCTGGACTCTCAAACCCCGAAGGCTTGGTAACCCAAAAGTCTCCTTAGCCCACTTAAAAGACACTCCAAACTATGAACCTTGGCCAAGCAGAAGTTTTCCAAGGAAAGCACTTAACCCTGGGATCTCTCCTGGTGTGGCTGCCTGCTCATCCAGTGTGCCAAGTACAGACTTCCACTATGCCCCTGAGGGCCAAGGCTGTTAATCTGCCACACTTGGATCTCCGCACTTCCCCAGCATCTCAGTCCCCACCTTAGGGCAGCTCAGTTACTAGATTGCTCACCCAAGATCTCCTGGGTGATCTCAGTGCTGCAAAACACACAGGGGCAGCTCTCCCACAGCAGCTATGCAATCAGCCCACAGTTGAATGATATTAGCTCCTTTCTGGCTCAGTGGCTCAGACCAGGGCCTCAGACAATGCCCAAAGTCTTTTGCACACACCAGCCCAAGATCTCCCAAGGCAGTTCAATCGAGTGCCCAAGTCCAAGAAAACCAAAACAGCCCACATGTAAGGCTTTTCCTACTTGCAGTCTCGCTGTTGCTATGGGTACAGCTGTGGGCAGCCTCCCACCAAAGAAACACACCTACCACTTGCCAGTTTTCCACCACTTCTGTCCTCCTTGTGGGGTCCAGAAATCTTTCACCGGCTTCCTGTGTCACCAAAGGGAAGCCTCTGGGCAAAACCCACCAGCCAGAGATGCCTGGAGTCTTCTCTTGCCACTCTCACTGTGCCTGCTTGCACAGAAGCTGTTACTCAGCTGCCGTCTTTTTTCAGGTGTCCACTAGTGGACATTTTTAATATTTTCCCCACTGTGAAAGTTGGGTTTTGTTCAAAAATTTCTGGGTGAGTTTACTTTGGAGGTAGATCATTGCACTGGTCATTGTGGAGGATGGGTCTGAGAATATTCTGGAGAGCTGGTTTAGTTATGGAAAATTTCTTCAACATGTCTACGTCATTAAGGTATTTGATTTCTCCATCACAAATGAAACTCAGTTTAGCTGGATACAGGATCCTGGGCTGAAAGTTGTTTTGTTTTAGGAGACTGAAGGTCAATGACCATCTTTTTCTGGCTTGAAATGTTTCAGCTGAGAGATCTGCAGTTATTCTGATATTTCTCCCTTTGTAGGTGATGCTTTTCTTGTGTCTAGCTGCTTGCAGAATTTTCTCCTTCAACTTAACTTTGGCAAAGTTAATCACAATGTGTCTAGGAGATGCTTTATTTGGATTGAGTCTTGCTGGGGTTCTGAAACTGTCTGCTATCCGAAGTTCTGTATCTCTTGCAGTGCTTGGGAAATTCTCCTCCAAAATCTCTTGGAGTAGAGCATCTGTACCTTTAGGACCATCCTGTTTTCCTTTGGGAATTATAATAAGATGAATATTTGATCTTTTGGAGTAATCCCACAACTCTCTCAGGGAATGATCAGTTTTTGCTCTCCATTTGTCTGCCTCTGTGAGTGTTTGGGAACGTTCAAAAGCTTTGTCTTCAGTTTCAGAGATCCTTTCTTCTGTCTGGTCAACTCTATTACTGGGGGATTCTACTGTATTTTGGAGCTCCTCAACTAACTTTTTCATTTCCTTGAGCTCTGCTGTCTCTTTTCTCATTATGTCCATATCTTTGGTGACTTGGGCTTTGAATTCATTAATTTCTTGAGACAACTTTAGAACTACTCTTTGGAATTCAATTTTGATCTTTTCTTCCATTCTATTTCTCTTATTTGCCATCCATATTCTGAATTTGATTTCTGACATTGCTGCCATTTGTCTATGCATGGCATTGTGTCTCCTTTGTCATTTCTGGGGGTGGGGTTGGGGTGTTGATCTACTGTGGTTATTCATGTTGCCAGAGTTCTTCTGTTGGGTCCATACCATGTTTATTTTCCACCGTTTGGCTATTAGAACTGATAGGGTGAGATTGAATTGGGGATCCCAGGTAGTAGAGCTAGCCCCTTACCAAAGCGCTAGGCTTTGTAATTGTGGCTTATCTCCCACAACCTTACAAAGGCCCCTGTCAGAGTTTTGGCTGGAGACTCTGAGGACCTACTTGGTGAGATAGCACAAGCTAGCTCTGTTTTTTTTTTTTTTTTTTTTTTTTTTTTTTTTTTTTTTTTTGTTTTTTTTTTTTTGTTTGTTTTTTTGTTTTTGATTTTTTGGCTGGGGGTGGGTTTGAACCCACCAACTTAATGATATGGGGCTGGCGCCCTAATCCTTTGAGCCACAGGTACCGCCCTGCTAGCTCTGTTTTGATATCAGCCAACCTCTACCCTATCCTAAGAAACCACAGTATTAGGTTTAAATCTCAACTGTGAAGAGATACAAACAGCTGTGTTGCCCAGCCCCCACCCTTCAGTTCTTTTCTGCTACAGAACTTCAAAGGTCAACCTCAGAATGTCCCGGAGTGGACAGCCCCACACACGGGTTCCAACCAAATTGTCTCAGGCAGTGCAAACCCTGCCCAATAGAAAGAGATTCAAGGGTCTCCAATAGCACTATTGGAGTCCGGGATCCACACTCCCTCCCACCAAACTCAATTCACGTTGTTGTTGGCTTCTCTGCCTCACAGGCCCAGCTGGAGCCAGGGGCCATGCCCCCGCCCACCTGTCTCATTCCATACCCAGCTAGCCTCAGCTTGCCAGATTAGTTGGAGTCAGGGGACCACGCCCCGCCTGCCAGTCTTAGTCCACTGCCTGGCAAGCCTCTGTTTGCAAGCTCTTTTAGTGTTAAGGCACCACACTCTGCCCGTAGGTCTCAGTCCTCACCTGATAAGCCTCTGTTCACCAGTCCCGCAAGAAACAGTGGACCACACCCTAGCCCTCAGGCTTGGTTCATACCCAGTAAGCCACTGCTTGAGGGTTTTGTTGGAATCAGGGGACCATGCCCTTGCTCTCAGGTCACAGTCCACGCCTATCAGGCCTCTGCTTGCAGGCCCAGCAGGGGCTGGGAACAGCTCTGTCTGCCAAACTCAATCCACACGGGGAAATCAGCCTCCCACTGTGGGTGTCATCAAAGCTGGGGGTTCTGCAGACACAGCCTGAACCAAGGATCAACACTACCACTGACCGGGCATAGTCATAACCAGGGGACTGCTCCTCCTACCGCCAAGTGTCCCTTTCTTCCTACACCCTCTTTCTTCCCTGTTAGTCAAAGATTCCATCCTGATGGGTGGCTGTCCACACTATGCCCAGATCTCTCAGGACAAGGCCAAACACTCTGTGCTGCAGGGGGGCAGAACTTCAGACCACCATGTGAGGGGGAAGGGTGATCTTGGAGTTTGGACTTGTGGGGGAAAATATCTGTTCAATTTTATGCCTGGCAGGGTAGTGTCTAGGTTCATAAGTGGGACCTCCCTGGAGAAAGAGGCCTGGAGTTTAGCGGCTCTCTCCAGCAGAGGTAAAATGAGAGATCTTTTTTTTCTCTGCTCGTTTGAAGATAGCCTGTATCAGGCCTCCTGCTTGGGGGAGGGATCTCCATCCTCTAGTTGATAGGCTACCTGTAATTTGTTTTCTTGAATGCTCTTCCTTGGAGTTACAGGTTGCTGAACATCTTTCTTGGCTCAGCTCCCCATCTTCGGCTTCATAGAGTCCGATTCGGTCCAGTTTTTCTTCCTCTGCTCAGGAGCCTCTGCTGAGGGTTGCTACCAGTCGGCCATCTTCCCACAATTCCCCCAGGTGGATTTCTTGAGCTTACGTTTGAGACCAGTCTGAGCAAGAGTGAGACCCTATCTCTATTAAAAATAGGAAAACTGGCCAGGTGTAGTGGTGTACAGTCCCAGCTCTTGGGAGACTGAAGCAAGAAGATTGCTTAAGTGAAAGAGTTCGAGGTTGTGGTGAGCTACAATGACCCCATGCACTTCACTCAGGTAACAGAGTATGACTCTGTCTCCAAAAAAAAAAAAAAAAAAGAAAAAGGGTGGGGGATATAATAGCTTCCTCACAGGGTTATTTTAAGATTTAAATGGGACAATGTATGTATTAGGTATCAGCACATGATAAACTCTTAACAGATGGTAGCCATTTTTATAAATGTCCTTTAAACAGGTATCATTTCTGATTCTCATAGCAATCCTGCAAACTGTGTAGTTGCTTTCCCCAATTTAAAAATGAATTGACTTGAGCATTAGAGCCAAAATTAATGAACTTCCCTAAAGTCTTCAGGCTAATAAAATGAAGAGCCAAGAGTTTGAGCCCAGGTCTGTCTGACCCCAAGGCCCCACCTTTATTATTGCTATTATTTCTTAAGCCTTGTGGTGCAGCCTTGTGAAAAAGAACAAGCTGATTTGGAGTGAGGCAGACAAGGGTTATCTGGTCCTTACCTTTGTCTGCTGCTTTCAACCAGTGCTGATTTCTTAGAGACTAGTGAACTGACTTGTAGATTTTCCTTGGACTCTTTGGTCCATGTCTCCTGCTTTCTTCCTGCTTTTCATTTTTTGAGTTGTTACTGCTCATCACCATCTGTAATGTGGGAAGTGAAGAGAGCAGAGTAAGGCTGGACAGTCAAATAAGAAGAGTTCACATCAGCCCTTTTGTGTTGTTTTTGTGGGAAAGAGGCTGAAACTCTTAAGGCAAAATGAGGTTCATAGTTATTTGTGAATTTTTGTTTTCCACTCAACTGAGATAGTGAGAGGTGGACAGAGCTTTTTTATTTTAAATCCATTTTGACTGTAAAATTTCCAGGAATGGAAAATTCAAAGATAATGTGTCAGGGCTAGATATCACACAGATTCCAACCCATGCCTGGGCAGGTTCCACTGTTCCATGTTACCTTTGGGGACAGGCAGGTTAGAGACCCACAAGGAAGGCTTGGAGAGCCGCCTGAGTATTACCTCCAGGCTTGGGATCCCTATTCTGAAAGGTCTGATCTAGTTCTACTTCATGACAGTGCACAATAATACCAACACTCAGTTTTTTGTTTAGCTTTTTTACGTATGTTTCATTTTCATGGTGCAGTAAGGTTCTAACTTTTTTTTTGAGACAGATTCTCACTTTGTCACCCTTGTTAGAGTGCTGTAGTGTCACAGCAACCTCAAACTCTTGGCTCAAGTGAAGTGTCGTGGTGTCATAGCTCACAGCAACCTCAAACTCTTGGTTCAAGAGATTCTCTTGCCTCAACCTCCCGAGTAGTTGAGACTATAGGCTCCTGCCACAACACCTAGCTATTCTTAGAGACAGGGGTCTCCCTCTGGCTCAGGTTGGTCTCGAACCTGTAAGCTCAGGCAATCCACCCACGTTGGCCTCCCAGAGTGCTAGGATTACAGGCATTATCTAACTTTTTAAGCAGGAAATCTAAGCACATAAGGGAGTCATCTGTGGTGATCTGAGGGCAGAGCCAGGACATGAATGGCATCTTTAGACTGTGAAAAGTCCTGTTCCTGCACCTCACAAGGGCCTCTGGAACTTGGCTCATCAGCGATGCCCCATTCATCATGTGGAGAGCAGAATTGCAAGTTGGAATAGGAACTATAGGGGCCAGTGTCCCTTCCCTGGGTGCTCAGAGTTGTGGCAGTTAGCTCATGTGGAACGCTTTGCTATTGAGAAGGCCTTGGTCTACTTGTTTGCTGGAGAAATGGTCTCCTCTTTGGGTGTGTTCTGGGGTACCATCTTCAGACACCATTAAGAAAATGGTGTCATTTTCCCCAAAGTAAACATTAGAACAGATTTTAGCAGAAGATTGAGAATCCCAGTGGTATAGATCTTGCATATATGATTTGTAAGCATCATGGAGAAGCCTCCCTTTTGAGTAAGAATGTAAAACCAGTCACCTCCTTGCTGGAATGACAGCCTAGCTTTCTTGGGGTTTAGCCAAGAAAACAATTTATGAGACTGACCCACACACTTAACTAGCTAAAGCTTTGGGTTGTATCCAAAATCCTTATTATGGAAAGCATAGTTAAAATTGTTTCCTCTGAAACCTCTTAGCTATTTATTTGAGTTAGTGAGGTCACCCCAATGACAGCTGTAGAGACCAATTTTTAATTTGGAGAAGAATTTGCCTTGAACTTCATCAGAATGGCATTTCTGAGAGCCTTGGCTGCTTTTCTTCCTTAGTGTTTTTAGGTTTGCATTATTCCTGCTCTTTGTTTAGGCCAGTGGTTCTCAACTATCCTAATGCCACAACCCTTTAATACAGTTTCTGTGGGTCACGACCCACAAGTTGAGAACCGCTGGTTTAGGATGTCACAGCTATTTTTTCCCTTCACATCTGTTTTCCCTCTGCTCTCCCGTCATGGGACTCTCTCCTGGCTGTGATGCGAGGAATGGAGCCCAGCCCTCAGTGGAGACTGGTGCTAGGAGTCAAGCTCTGCCTCTTAATGGCAGCATGACTTTTTGGACAAGTTACCTTACTTTTCTGAGCCTCAGTTTCTTTATCTATTAAACAGCTCTAATCATATTTACTGCCTAGGGTTGTGTAAAGCTACCATTCACTGAGTACTCTTGCTAAGTGCAGCCACTCTGTTTGTTCTGTATAAGCTCATCTCATCTGAGTAACAACCATGTGAAGTGGAATTCTTTTTTATTATTATTATTAAATCATAGCTGTGTACATTAATGCAATCATGGGGTACAATGTGCTGGTTTTCTATACAATTTGAAATATTTTCATCAAAACTGGTTAACATAGCCTTCACCGCATTTTCTTAGTTATTATGTTCAGACATTTATATTCTACACTTTGTAAGTTTAACATGTACCCTTGTAAGATGCACCATAGGTGTGGTCCGACCAATTACCCTCTCTCCACCCATCCTCCCCCCTCCCCTCACCTCCCTGTCCCCTTTCCCATTCTTCTTGGGCTATAATTGGGTTATAGCTTTCATATGAAAGCTATAAATTGGTTTCATAGTAGGGCTGAGTACTTTTTCTTCCATTCTTGAGATACTTTGCTAAGAAGAATATGTTCCAGCTCCATCCATGTAAACATGAAAGAGGTAAAGTCTCCATCTTTCTTTAAGGCTGCATAATATTCCATGGTGTACATATACTACAATTTTTTTAATCCATTCATGGGTCGATGGGCACTTGGCCTTCTTCCATGACTTAGCAATTATGAATTGGGCTATAATAAACATTCTAGTACAAATATCTTTGTTATAATGTGATTTTTGGTCTTCTGGATATATATCTAGTAGAGGAATTATAGGATCAAATGGCAGGTCTATTTTTAGATCCCTAAGTGTTCTCCAAACATCTTTCCAAAAGGAATGTATTAATATTAGTTTGCATTCCCACCAGCAGTGTAGAAGTGTTCCCTTTTTCTTTTTTTCTTTTTTTTTTTTTTGCAGTTTTGGCTGGGGCTTGGTTTGAACCCACCACCTCCAGCATATGGGGCTGGCGCCTTACTCCGTTGAGCTACAAGCGCCACCCAGAAGTGTTTCCTTTCCTCCACATCCACACCAACATCTCTGGTTTGGGGATTTTGTGATGTGGGCTGATCTTACTGGAGTTAGATGATATCTCAAAGTGGTTTTGATTTGCATTTCTCTGATGATTGAGGATGATGAGCATTTTTTTATATGTCTGTAGTTCATGTGCCTGTTTTCTTCAGAGAAGTTTCTCTTTAAGTCCTTTGCCCACCCTGAGATGGAATCACTTGTTCTTTTCTTACTAATACATTTGAGTTCTCTGTGGATTCTGGTTATTATTAAA